>VXAU01006132.1:0-90552 GCA_013399695.1 Formicarius rufipectus | reverse complement strand
GGCGGTGGGAAGTGGGGGGAGGCGGCGTGTGCTAGGGAGGTCACACCAAAGCCTGAGTAAATGGCAGGGACTTAATTTTCTGTGGTCTTAGAGATTCACAGGCATTATTTCTGGGTGTATTCAGGATGCTGCTTCATGTTTAAACCGAACACCTCAGTGTTCATACTTCCACACATTTCCTCTAAGGCTTCTGCAACTGAAAATAATCTGTTTCTAGGGTACAAGCTCAGCTGGTTCCCTAAGTCCTAACATGGTGAGGGGGCAAGGGGGGGAGGGAGGGAAAAACAAGCAAAAGGACAACTTTAATATAAATATCTTTGGGGGGAAACTTCTGATGGAGAAAGGTTGTGTGGTTTAGGCCAAGCACATCTGGTAAGAATGAGAAATAAGTCTCATAAAGAAATATCTGGTTTTCTGATCTGCTTGAGTCCATCAGACACTGGGCTGAAAGCAGATGTTTTTGTATGTGGTTCCTCATCCCTTAATCACCATATGCAACCTAATTAATTCTCTTTTTCAAAAATTTAATGAGCAAACATCAATCACAAGTTCAATCTTTTCAGGGATAATCCCAGCTATGTTGCTTTACATCTGAAAATGGCATTCCTGAAGCATTTCCCTCTCAAAAGATTTGGAGCTTTTTTTTTTTTTCCCTAATTCAGTTGAGAAGGGATCCAACATAAATCAGCTTCAAGAAATGCTATTGATGGGGCAGTTAGTTATGGAGTATTTATTTTCTTCAGTTAAGAAAAACATTTAATTCCTTTCTATTGCAGATCTTTGCTAAGCATTTTCTGAATTGCTGTGCAAGCAGAATTTTTTTTTTCCTCTCTTCCTTCATTCCATACTTTCCAGTCAGCATTCCTTGTTACAAGAAGAGAAATCCATCTCAGAAATCTAATGAAAGATTTTAAAGTCCAGAGAAAATTGCCATTTCTTTTGCCACAGATATCACAAGCACAAATAAAGGTACACACTTGCAAAACTATGATAATAACTATCCAGGAGTTCTTCCAACAAAGGCAATGCCAAAATGCCAAGAGCTTCTAAACCGCTATGTGGTGTCAGTGGCATTTGAGGACACTTTCTACAAGAGTATTTTCTAAATCTTGAATCCCTTTCAGGTGTAATTTTGTGTGAAACCGTATTGGTTTCAACTATAAAAACTATCCAGAATTCATGTTTGCACTGGAGTTCGGGAATGGAGAAGAGGGTAGGGAAAAGGAGGAGGGGAGGAAATGTTTCACATTTTTTAGACTATTTTCTAATCTCTTCACTCATACTGCTGGAGAATGTAGTATCTATTGTTTACTGGAAATGCTTTTGTGACTGTCTGTGTGTGAGCAAAAGGGTCTCAAAGAGTTTCTGACATAGTTTACATTCCTTCCTAGCTGTGATGTGTCTTATTGTTTTTCCTATCTTATCCTGTCTATTCTTTCATATTTTTTTTTATCCTTGCACTTTTCCTTTACAATTGTTTCCTGCCCATCATAGTTCTGCCAGTATTCATAAAGAGTGTATGACTGACTGATTAAATAAACACAGCTTTGTAACCCAGGTCAGGATGCAAGCTAGTCCTGTCCTACTACACAACAACAACAAAAAAAGCTGTATGCCTGAGAAACCACAGTTATCTGCAGTTCTGCCACATACCTCAAATTTCTTCCTCTCCACAAATTCCTGCTCCTCTTTGCGAGCTGGTACCCCCACAACTCATCTCCAAACTTTCTGCTCACATATATTACCTTTTCCTATTTATAAGGGAGAAAGAGTATGTTGCTCAATTTCTCTTAACCGGTGAAACTATTCGCATGTATCACTAACATGACCTTTCCTGGGGAAAGCTACATTAGAACAAAAGCGCATGTTATTAGTAGTCCAAGTGATGAGAAGAGCCAGAGCTGCCTCCCACTGTTCGACAAAAAACTGGAAGAGACAACAATTAAAAATCAGGGGCAAAAGAATTCTGAATTCCTAAGTGTGAACCAGTTCCTCCTCTCCATACTGATGCCCAGTTTCTTAGGTTACAGTGTACCCCTAAGAGAAGGATCACCCCAGTTTCTTCCCAGTTATCCTGTACACTCCCTGCTGTCTGAAGTTTGGTAAACAGCTCATTTTGTGTCCCAGCACGTCTCTGAAGTAGCAATACATGAAGTTAAAAGCCACATTAGTTTTCATCTGCTTTCAAGAAATATCAGGTTTTCCATCAAAATATTTCGGATTATTTTTTTTTAATTGTGCAATCCTGGATCGCCTACTCCTTTTTCTAAAGCCTGCGCTTTCCCCAAGACATTGTTACGTTCCCTTGTGCCTCGTCCTTTTAGCCCACCGTGAGTCGAGTGTTTGTTTTAACAGTGACTCCAAGCTGTGTCCTGAGATAGTGTGAGAACTTCAGCCTTCCCCCGATGTGCTTCAGTGGGTAAGAACATGCTCATGACGACAGACGCAGAGCCACCCGGGGTTTTTCCAACCTTTAACTGGGCAATTCCCTCATCACCTCCTTACAACGGAACGGAGAGAAAGCTGCTTCAACGCATCTCTCTGCAATCCCTCAGGGCAGCCTGAAGGAAAAAACAAAATCCCAGAGAGCAGGAAAATCTCCCAAAACAGCAGCGCTATACCTACTCCCGCACCACAATCCCAGCTGAAAGTTTGATCTGTACAGCACTTAACCCCTGCACTTAAAGCCTGTATTTCCACGTTGGAACTTAGGTACACGCACGAAGTGCGTAATGTGCAAAAATAAAATCTTAAACATAACGCAAAGCGTCTATAAGGGACGATACATGAGGACAGTGTTTATATGTTTATGTATGTTTTATATGTTTAAACCGTGTGCGTGTGCTTGCTCCTGAGGGGACGGGAGAGGTGGTTACGTGCGCCACGGGAAGCCGGCGAGTGCGGGACGTGGCGCCAGAGCCGCACATACACACAAACACACATACAAACACTCACAAAGACACACGCAAACACACCAACACACAGAGAAACTCGCACGCACACATACCACGCCCCGGCTGCTCCGGGACTCCAGCGGAGCGAGGACGGAAACAAGCGGCGGTCGCGCCCCCAAGGGCTGGGCTTGGCTGGGCTGGGCTGGGACCCTTCACTCCGGCGGGCCGGGCAGGGGAGGGGAAGAGCGGCCAGGGGACGAGGAAAGGGAGGGAAGGGGCGGCCCGTCCGTGCGGTGCCGCGGGCGGAGCGGGGAGGGGCGGAGGTGCGGGCCGTGCCGGGCACCTGTGCGGTGGGCGGGGCTGCGCTGGGCGCGGCGGGGCCGCGGAGCTGCGGGAGCGGCGGCAGCGCAACAGGTTATAGGAGCGGAGCGGATCCGTGCCCCGCTGTGCCCATGGCCGGCCGCGGCGCCACCGCCGAGCAGGGCTACATCCGCACCGTGCTGGGCCAGCAGATCCTTGGAGAGCTGGACAGCTCCAGCCTGGCACTGCCCTCCGAGGACCGGCTCAAGCTGTCGGGCGCCCGCGCCGGGGAGGAGAAGGCGCTGCGGATCCACCGGCAGGTCCAGCAGACGCTGGCCAGGAAGAGCCGGGGCTCGCTGTACGGTGGTGAGTGCTCGCCCCGGCCCCTCCGAGCTCTCCGGTGGGAGCACGGGGAGGCGTCCCGGGGCTCCGCGGTGGGACTCGAGCTGGCCCGGGGCTTCCCGGCCCTGGGAGGTGCCGGTCACCGGCCGTGACCGGGTTTGGCAGGGGAAAAGTGGCTCTGTCACCTCTTCCCTTTGTCTTTTCCCAACGCAAACGCAGTGAGTCAGAAGTTTCTCCCTCCCAAACTCGCCGTAAGTCGGTGCGTGGTGGGGCCGCTCTCCGCTGCCCAGGAGGGGGAGGAATCGAGGCGAAATTCTCCTAATCCAGCGACCGTTTAATGTGCTTATTTTAATGCTTTTAACTTTACCCACGGGTCCTGTTTGCTAAATAAAAAGGGAAGAAATAAAGGAAATGTTTCACCTTGTTTAACCGTGAAATCAAACAAACAAACTAAAAGGAAGTTTGGAAAAGTAGGTCTGGGAAAGGCATGAATGGGAAACAGATAATGCTATCAGGCATTACTTACCCAGTTCTTTGACATGCATGATACAGGTTGCCGTGAGTCACTCCGGGCTTCTAAGATCTCGTAGCTAGAAGGCCAGACCCGTCAGTAACGTCTGCAGTCACACCTTTTGCCCCAGCCAGGGCCTGACCACAACACTGGGCACCTGCAGGGTGGCTGTCAGGTGCTGAGGGTTAAAGGCAAGCTGCTCGAGGGGTTTAGTCTTAATGAAAACTTTTTGTACCATGAAACTTTCATCTTGTTTTTAAAGAGGAAGATACGGCTGGGTTACTGGCTACATACCCTGTTGTTCAGTTGTCCTTACAGAAGCTGTCACCTTTCATTTGCTAAAAGCTGTGAGATGAAGGTCTTTATACTTCACTCATCTCTTGTGTCAGGCAGAGGAATGTTTTCTTGTTCTTTGTCTGGCCTCCATCTAAAAACACCTCATGGCAAAATATGCACACAGTGCAGGCATAGACATACTCTTCTCAAAATAATCAGATATACAGATCACATAAACAGGTACACACAGCTGTGCAATGTGCAGGTACACATGTAAGTCCATAGCTAGGCTGCTGTCATTTAAATATGATTTTTAAACACTTTTACAGTAACTTAATTCTTTTTCTCTCAACAGAGAGCCCACTAAAAACATTTTAAGCAAGAGTTTATAAATGACATAGTGTCATGAACCTGAGCTTGTGTCTCTAAACCATGCATAAAACTGTGAAGACAGAGTTCCCATCCTCCTAAGTCATCTTAACTTCTCTGGAATACATTAACAGACCTGATGTATTTGGGGATAATTATCTCAATTTGTTTCCTTTGTATTTGTCAGGCACCAAAACTTTTAAACTTCAGGATCATGTCTTTATCATGTTTTATGCATTCATAAAATGAACATTTCTTCCTTCAAATATATTCTTGTACCCAATTCACTGCAAACCTTTTAGTCCCACTGCAAAACTAAGATAAAGATTAATGAAACTGAAATGCAGTCCATGAATGTATACATATATGTATATCTATCTGTCTTATATATAATGTGAATCAAATGCCTGTCTTGCATTTAACATGTTGACATTCCTGAAAAATTTATGTGCATGTGTGTCCCAATGTGCTTTCTACTTAAAATTACTCAAAAATTTGCTATGCTTTGAGAAATATTTCAATTCTTATATGTAGAGCACTTTTTTAAAATAATCCCTCTTTTACATGCAAAAACATCACTTTCTCTGAATTATGACCTTTTTCTGGATACATTCCCCAAGGGGCCCATATTGTTTACAGTTTCAGGGAAGACTTCAAAAGAGTTAGAGTGAGCAGGAGCAGACACTTGTGATATAAGTGTCCTATCTGTAGGAGTATTTCAGACTCTGTTCAGCAAGGTACTTAGTGCATACCTAACTGCAATATTCACATCCATGCCTAAAATTAGCCAAGCACATAACCACTGGGTATGAAAAATCAGTGCTAGAAGAGATCTTGCCTAGAATCATCTGTGCACACCCATTTTCTATTGACTGTACTGAAAACTGAAGCTGCAAGAAGTACTTTTTTAGGCAGCATAATTTCTCCTTCAAATTTCAGACTACAGGTGTGTCTGACTAGCCTTCAGCTTTACCTTTAAGTGGAAAAACATCCTTTTGCTTCCTACCCTCATATTGTTTGTTGCTTCATGGCCTTTTCCCCCCTTTTTGAACAATGTATTTCTTTTTTATAGTAGAAATTCAGTCATCCTTGGATTTGAGGATTCCACCTGCTGCCAGATGATTGAAGTTACATATGACCTCAATTCTTTTCAAGATGTTGTCAAACATTGTTAACAGCTTTTCAAGCAGTTTAACGACAGCTGCAACTTTTCTGATTCATCCATTGCTGAACCTTTATAAATTAAAAATTACGCTGCCCTTAGAAGTTTTGAACAACTAAAGCAGCTATATCAAATTTCTGAAAGCTATTTAAGGATGGAAATGGAGTGCTAAGTAGTTTTACCTTATCAAAGAAAAATGGCCTTCAGAATCATATACTTCTAATGATTGGTGTGTTTCAGCTTGCATATAGTGCAGCACTTGATTATTGTATGTACACTTTAGGAATCTATTAAACTTCATTCAGTTTATGTGTCCTCTTGCCTCTGAGCTCATGCCATTTGGATTTTGATTGGCCTTTTAAGCCATCATAATTAGTTCCTTAGTCTAAAATTGAAGGCAAAATTGAGTAATGTATCACACAAAACTAAATGGCCTGATGAACTTCTGGCTGTGTAGCAATTTTTTCCCTAACACAGTTTTATAGATAGAGTATGCTTATAAAACAAAAACATAAAAATACCCACCAAACCAGAATTCAGACTCATGAGATTTCCAAATAAAAGCCATCAGATACAAGACAGTTAAAATCAGAGCCTTATTTATTCCTCACATTTCTTAATTTCTAGAATTCTGAGTTGTATTTTCTTATAAGACCTCATTTTAGGGGCTTGGGGCACGTTTTGTCCTTAGCCTTCTATTTTGCAGAACGCTGACCATAGTAACTACTTTGTAATAATTTTCTGTTGATATTTTTGTGGGATAAGGGACTTGAAAAAAAATTCCTTGTTGATGATTTTCAGTTTTTGTTGTTTTTATCAAATTCCTCACCTCTGCTTCCTAAGCCAGAGAAAATCTTTTTCTTAAATTTGAGCACTTGTGTAAATGTCCTGACCAGCACAAAATGTTAGGAAATCTCTGGGTCAAATCATTTGCTGGCAGAGTGATGAAGGAGAATGATCAAAAAGAAGGCTCTTTGATCTCTAGATGAAGTGATTCAGTGACCTTTTTTGATGTGCCCCTCTTAAATATCACTATCTTAGTGTGAGTGCTGTAGTAAAAAAGGCTTAAAAGATGACAGCCCAGGAACAGCCTCTGTTGGGGATATGATCACCCACCTGCCCTGAGCAAGAGTAGACAGTGAACACTCAGCAGGTGGGCCCTTAAGGTGCATGGAAATATCGTAGCCCTTGGTAGATTTTTGTGTACAGGGTACAGCAACACTGATGGCTGCAGTGCGAGGTTTAAAGCCAAAATTCGTCTCTCATGGTAACCACTGAAATACAAAAGTGTTGTAAAACGCTCATAACTGAGAGTTACCACTGAACATGATTTAAGGGGAATTTGATGCAACCAACTTCTTACCAGAGGCTAATTGTCTTGTTCTTATATCGTATATCTGAGAGATTCCTCTTGTCAGTGTTGTTTTTGAAAGCAGAGCAAACAGCAGGTTGATCTGTCAGCAGTCACAGGCAGTGTCTGCTGGGGAGAATTTTCCAAGACCTTTGGAGATCTTGGGCTGGTCACATCCAGGGGCGCAAAGGGGCCTCAGGAAAAGACTCTTGGAAGAGAGATGGGATTTTTGCTCAGTCATCTGTAGGGTCTCCCTCTTGATAGTGTAATTATTTTTTCCAGTCTTAAAATTTTGTCCTAACTGTTGCAGTTATCAGGTGATTTTTGTAAAGCTCTTATTTTAAGCATAGTGAAGAGCAAAGGGCTTTAGCTTTCCTCCTCCACTGACCACATCCAAAGTGTTCCTAAGCTGTTTTACTTCATATTGACAGGGGAGAGGGGGGACTGTGATAAATGGTTCCACTCAATTGCCCACACATGGGTGTCTGGTGCTGTCTGAGATGCCTGAGTTTTCCAAAATATCCTTATGGGTTGACAGACATGATGCAGGGCCTGTAGGAAACCCACGTTTTTCTTGACTAGCTGCTGGAAAACAAGTGTGGTATGCTATGGCCTCTCAGATAGTGTTTTTCCCCTATGGATGAGTAACTGAATTGTGTGCGTATTTTCTGATGAGATTTTTTCTGAGAATTAAAACACTGAGTATCACAGATAGACTATCAATCCTAATAGTATACTTTTACTAACAGAAAATTTTTACTGATGAATAGTTTCAGGGGGGAACTGAAGGTTAGAAGAGAGGACACCTTGAAGATGACTGCATGTTGCAATTTTTGATTGACTGTATTTTGCTTTTGCAAAGAGTGAACTGTTGGTTATGTAGTTTATCCTCAGTTCATGGGTGGCCTTATTATATATAATTTACCCTCTTTTTTGTGTTTTTAGTAAAAGCAAGTTTAGAGTTACCTAAAGTATACAAAAATTACTTGGTCAAAGGATCTTTATACCCTAACTAGATAAATAACTGAAAGTACTTTCTCAGTATAGTAAACAGGACAAAAATACTAACTGCAAAGAAACAGTAATTTATATGTATTTTTGTATATATATATATGTAAAAGATTTATTGTATGGATGTACTTTAATATGCAGCAATGAAGAAAGTGAATCTTTGAAAAAGCAGACATGAGTGATAGGCTAGAGTGGGCTCTTATTGGACACATGAAATTGTGCATTGGTATGGGAATTATATGACACAAATGAGAGATTTATATAAATGCATAGATTTTTGATGTTGGTATACATTGGCCGGAATTTTTTGCAGTATTAAGAAAACAATTTCCTCTACTGCTTTCTCATGTACTTGGGTAACCCTTGGGCTATGGTAACTTTGTAATGTCACAAAGGAATTATTACAATCCAGATCATGAGTTTGACCAAGCTTCATCATTCCACTCTCATGACGCAAAGTTGCTGTGAATGTGTCTTAACAAATCACCTAATACATGTTTAAATCTGCCTTGTGTGGCCAAAATGAAAAAACTGGAAAGTATGATTAAATAAGCAAAATAACTGCAAAGAATGATTGAATTAGGCCTCAAAAGGTTGCAGTCCTCCATTATTTTGTGTTTTATTGTACTATATTATAGGATATACAAATTTGGACTAGCCCAGGTAGTTTACATGCTGGGGAGAATCATTTATAAGCTATTTTGGTTACCTGAGTGTATTTTCATTCTTGTTGAGTCCTTTATTAACTGCAGACACTAAGGATAAAATATACAGGGATGCTGAACTTCCTTGGGTTGTGCAGCACATGAACCCCAAAATCTAACTGCACACTTTGAAGGGCTGAGCTCTGGCACATATACACCTTTCAAACATCCCAAAAGCCACTTGCTGGGATGTTTTTGGTGCCTGAATTCCCATAGACATAAGTCTTTTACTATTTTTAGAACCAGAGACTTCAGGTGTTTGGTTATGTTAGTGCTTCATTCTTTAGATTTCTTTTCTGTAGTATCTCAGGTAATAACTACTATATTGGTAATTGATGGCCAGTTAACTTTATTGACCACTGTTACCTGTTCAGTCTAAACTTTTGCAGTCCACACTGGCCCCATTTATGACTGGTTTGAGGTATATCTTGCTTTCAGCCTCTGTTTCATCCCTTTAAACCTGTGTTAATTATATCCCTATGTGCAGATTCTCATAGTAGCATGGAAATCTCATAAATAACCATTTCAGCAATACCTGTTGATTTAAAAGTTTTCATTAATAGGACCAATTGTTCCTTGAAAATGTGTTGTATTAGTGAAAAAAGAAACAGCCTGAAGTTTTTGGTTGATTTGTTTGCAGTTTTAATGAAAGAAATAATCACAATGAGGTGCTCTATTTTCAAAGCTGGGTCATGGGAAGAAAGGATCAGAGCAGGTACACCGTGGATCTTCTACATTTTTAGGAGCTTAGTGAATCTTTCAGGTGCAGATTTGAAGCATCTTTGAACAACCCAACTTTACAGCATCATATTCCATGGACCTCCATAAGCCATAGAATTTGTTCATGGACTCTTCATGCTCTTTGGATGAAGCACTGAGAAGATTGGTCCTATAATTATAATTATCATTTTTTACTCCAATATATTGTCAATAAACTAGCACCTAAGGGAGAAGGGAACATCAGCAGTTGAGGTAGACAGCTGTGAAATAAGCAGTCTGGACTCAGTGTATGCTTTTTGTTTACAATGGTACATGGTGAAAATTGCATCTTTAGGGTGCACAGCAGGAGATATGCACATCAACCCACGTTTCTCTGCTCCAGTCTACAGCTGCAGTATTTTAATTTCTTGTGTAGTTTGCACATCACAGTCAGCCTCTAATGTAAGCCAGACATATATATTTTATTTTTTTTTTCTCCCAAAGTGGTTACAGTGGAAAGTAAGTGTTTTTAGTAGCTGTTCACTGATACCATTGCTCAGCACTTAATCAGCTGTCATGGTCTAAGATATTTAAATCATTTTTCATAGCTACATGAGTGACTAGACTTCTAAAAGTTAAAAATAACTCTTAATTAAAATGTATATGGAACTGGTAAAAAAGGCTTGTATCCTCAGGAAGCTTTGCATAGCCATGATTTGAATGTGATACACCAAATACAAATATCTTTCCATTATCTCCCTGTTCAGTGTTCAGCTTATATATATCAATGGCTGTGCAGACTGCTGCATTTCCCTCTTGCTGTGTATCATCCTCTGTAACAATATCATGTTTTGTTAAAATCTCACTAATATTAGTCTTTGGTTACAGGCAGCTTGCACCGTGCATCCAGTGTACCAGAGCGTGTCTATAACATGGGGATTACTGAAAATGACTTTGTACCAAGAACTCCCTATGGTTTCTCCTATTACCAGTCAAACCAGGTGAGAAAGATGATGAATAGAAATAAATACCATATCACATGCATAATTCATTCATTTTTTTTACCACATATAATAGCATTTAAATGGTGTTACAAGGTTGGTTGGTTTGTTTTCTTTTTAAAGCCTGATTTCTAGAAAATTAGGTTTTTACAACAGTAATCTCTTAATGCTTTACCCCACTTCCAGTAACTTTAGGGCCCAGTGGCCAGACTAAGCTCAATTGTACAGATGGGCTGTTTGCAACTCTGTTGGTTTTGAGAGAATTTGCATCAGGATAGAAAATGAAAAATCATATTAACACTTCACTGAGGCCAAGGCTGGGACAAGTCAGGTCTTTATCCATCTCACCAAGCAGCAGGTCAGTCAGCCCATGGGCAACTCAGAGCAGCCAGAGGCCATGCTGCCCCACTGAACAGAATTAAGCATCCAAAACCAAAGGAAAACAGATTGCTTTAGTTTCATAGAGACAGGTAGAGTGTTCCTTATAACTTAAAATAGCATTGCAAGAATTTCAGCAGTACAGCCCTTGCCATACAATGGTGTTTCTAAACCATTTAATCATAAATTCTCTTGTTATTTTGATGACTTTTTCTTGGTTTCATGGCCTGA
The DNA here is from genome assembly GCA_013399695.1 of Formicarius rufipectus. Lineage (NCBI taxonomy): Eukaryota > Metazoa > Chordata > Aves > Passeriformes > Formicariidae > Formicarius > Formicarius rufipectus. Next base: position 79,323 of record VXAU01006132.1, on the reverse strand, counting down.
AGGCTAAGATAAATAATTGATTTTCTTCAGGGTTTGTGGCACAGCTCATAACTGGTATGAACTTATTGAAGGGAGCACCTCTGTGACTGGGAAATCAGCACAGCTGAACGTTAGTCAACTGAAAGCAATTCAGCTTGAGAACAGAAATATTTATATAATAAATAACTGTTTATGGAGAGGGAAATACTTGCTTAATTTTAGATTACTCAAGAGTAGTTTGTTGTCATTAAAAGAAATAGCCCAGCTTCTGAACAGTGAGTGGAGCAGCTCTGACTCTGTATGGGGAGAGTTAGAACCATTTACTTAAACACATTTCTTTCTCTGTCCTCCTATCCCCTGCTCTCACTTATCCTACAGTCCGTAATATTTGATGTGAATTCATTCCTTCTGGAAGAGATCAACAAGAGGAAAACTGGAGGTGACATAGGAATCATAAGCAAATAATACAGTTTTCCCAGAGTGGGAGGGTGGAGTTTAGGGGTGAGGGGGAGAGAGAGATTATTTGTTCTGTGTGAAAGCTGGAAAAAGCCACAAGGTCTAGCATTTCATAAAAGCATTAATCTCCTTGTTACCAAACAAAAGATAAATACGTCCTTGCAAAACTTCTGTAGAATAAACAGATACGACCAATGATTGTTGCCTCAGCCTACTAGTTTCTGTGACCTTTACTCCTTTCGTGAGTCATTTATCACCCTCAGGATCTCCAGTGAAATTGTGAGATTTCAGTCTGGCAACTCTCTTCTAAGATGACTAGCCTATATAAACTCCTCAGTTCACCTTAAAAAATGCCTTTAATATTACAAAACTTTAATACAACACAGAAATGTCTTTGATTTATGGCTGTATGCCCCTATGCTTACTGATGTAAAAAAAAAAAGAAACGAACAAACAAAACCCAAACAAAACCAAAACACACACACAAAAAAAAAACAAAAACAAACCAACACAAAAAAAAAACACACACACAAAAAAACAAAGTGGTCCATGACTTCTCCATTTCCAAGTTGATTTAGTTCTGGAAGGTTTTAATTAGAGTGTGGTGTCCCATACAAAACACAGGGAAAAGGCAGACAATTTGGAGAGGCCTCAAATGGCACCTAAATAGTAAGAATCTTGAAGATACATCATAGAAAGAAAGGTTGAAGGAAGTGGATTTGTTGTTTAGAAAAGAGAAAATTATAAAGCAAGATGATCCATTGCAGCCTATGCCAATTACAGACAGAAAAAGAAAAATAATCTAAAATTACAACTGAAGGAGTGGAGAAATCATTCAGATGATGAAATGGTCATTTTGGTTTTCTTGAAATGTTATACAATCTCCTTCATTTTTCAGAGGTTAGACTAACAGGGAAGGGACAATCTCTTTTTACTAGATCCTACCACAAAATGAACAGGAATGCTATATAACATTTTACTAACAAGGGTAACATCAATATGCAGACACTATAATATAATATTTTTAATATTTGATTAATTTTCTTCTGTCTATTGGACAGAATTTAGTTTAAGTGCCAGATGTTGGTGTTAGTCCCAAAGGAGTTTCAAACCGAAAAATCTCCATTAGTAATCTAATGGTTCACTACCAGGCATAATTGACTTATGCAACTATTTTGAGTTCACAACTGAAGATTAGATGCTTTATACTGTACTTTTTCCTGCCTTCATGAGGCAGGTAAAATAAGTGTTGCAGAATCCCATTTAATTAACAGCATTGATAATTTACGCATTTTGTTGTCTGTTCTGAAAGCAGGGTGTAACATTTTTATCTTTACTTTTTTAGTTTGGCTTCTTTGCTATTAATCCTAAGTGCTGTGGTCTTACTGTGACTCCTTTTGTGCATCATTGAGCAGGTTGGTTCACCCTCCTCTTATAGAAATGGCTGGGGGACACGAATTACTTACAGGACACTGGAAGAGAGAGCTCAAAGGCAACCCCTGAAGAGACTAGAAGTTTCACCCCAACGAAATCCAGAAAGACTGGCATATGTATCCAGTGATTCTCACTATGATGGAGGGATTTCAACTGCATTCTCAATGAGGCATGGAGATACTGGGAGATCAACTGGGACTATCCCACCGAGATACGCTCGGTCTGAGATTATTGGTTACACTCTTCATGATTCAATGAACAGGGGACGCTCCTTCAAGAGACAGTCCCGGGTGGGGGCTGTTAATGGTGTTGCCCTGGATGGTGTCTACCCCAGCCCCACTGTACCTCTGTACTATCAAGCAGGCAACAGTCGCAGTATGACCAACCTCTTGGAGAAAGAAAACTATCTGATCTCGGACAGCGCAATGGGACAAGTGGTATCACCAGCTGTTTCTCATGTGGGCTCTCACAACAGGCAATCTATAAGGTCCAACTTCTACCAAACCACTTTCAGAAATACACAGACCAGGAGGGAAGTTTCCCAGCCAGCTTCAATAACCAGTGTTGCTGCAGAAACAGATGGGAAGAAGATGGCACTGACAGCTGCTGTGGCGGCAGCAGGGAGAAATGGTTTCCTCCAGGGTGAACAAGTCACCATCAATGGATCTCACCAAGGGTAAGCACCGTGCAGGACCTGCTTTGTTCTGGGGTGTCACAGCTGAGAGAAATGTGTTTGTTTGAAAACTGACAGCTTATGGTTCATCAGCCAACAGTGTCTGAAATATAAACGCAGAGGATGCAGAAAGATTCGCTTTTAAAAATCCACTTCCAGTGCAACAGAGGAAAGGGAGAAAAAATGTTTATGTATGTACACACTGCAGGATCCACTCCTCTCTCTTAGGTTTGGGACTCCCTTTTGCCAAGAGTTAATCAATTTTATAATACTCTAAGTAGTCACTGAGTAATTTATAAAAATACTGTATTGGCAAATTTTGTGCTCATAAAAGAACAGATGATATCAGCACTGGTTCTCACAGGAATAGGTCAGAAATCTACCAGTGAAGCAGCTTTTGGCAGATTTACAATTTCCAGTTAAAAATCCTCTGTGATTTCAAGGATAATTTTTAGTTTTTATAATTTTCAGTTAAAACACAGGCAGAAATTTCTCTTGACTCTGTGGCACCATCCATCCCTAGAACAATACCTCAGAGCTTCTCACTACCAAGAGATCCTACATTCTCTGAGGGTGCTATCTTGATTTAAACCCCTGTTACCTCCATGCCAGAAAGTCTCAAATCTGCTCCAAGACTTCAGGAAAATAGTTTAAAATACAGGAATTATTTTTTCCCCCAAAATTCCTCCATTTGCCCCCACCAAGATTCCCTTCCAGGGAAGATTTCAGAATGTATAAAATCAGTCCCATTTTCAAAAAAAATGAAATTTTGTAAGTTCTGATATTTTCCTCAGGAGTGACTATTTTTTCATTTTACAATAATTATAAATGTTTCCTGAGCTGTTAAGATTCAATAGACAGAAAAAGCCACTTGGTATATGGGAGATGGTTACTTGCAATTTATTCTGATTTCTATTGTTGTTTCATAATCCAAATAGAATCCTAAAATTTCTAAGTTAATCATAGTGTAATTTGCAACAGTGTTATTAAGAAATGCTCCTTTCCCATAACTGTGTAGTGATTAAGATCATTCTTCTGAAGACTTTGTTTCTAAATTTGTTACTGTGTGAGATGAGGCATCATCTGATAGCACTGCTGAGGTATTTTCTGTTATCAACTACATGTTGTGTGTTACAATAAGATTTACAAACATACATGATATTATGCCCACTTCTGGTCTGGATTGAAATTTTCACTGCTGGGTAATACAGGAGTGAAGAGATCTGATATTAATTATGTGACTCTTAGGTATTCAGTCTTTACAGCAAGTAAGACCAGAAAAAACAGCTGAGAGTTCACAACAGCTAAAGATTTGAGAGTAGTGTTGTTGAAAATAGGGACTTGGGAGGACTTAATTTCTCAGTAAGACAATTTACAAACAGACATGTATCCCACTGACAATAATTTACTTAACACTTGGCACGTTTTGAATGCATTTCTGAGCAACAACCAGTACTTTTTATCTTTAATTACATGTAGGAGCAATTTTGGGGATTTTTTTGCAGGTGCAGACACTGGAGTGTGCTTGTCTGCCTGTATAAACATCAACCAAAGTATTTTTCATACCTGCAGATGTAAAAATCTATCTTCAGACATTGTGCAAGTGGCTTGATTGAGACCATGTTGAACTCAGCTGGAAGATTTGTGACCTATTGGAAATCTTTTTGACAGCATAATTCCTTAAGTGCCAGTTTTCAGGTTCAACTTTTGCTGGAAATTACAGAGGAAGACAACTGAAAGTGCTGTGAAAGCTTCTAAAGTTCCCTTTGTAGCAGTTGTTTATCTCAGTACTTCTGTTTAATTTCTTTGTACATATCTTGCTTAGATTTTCAAATATCCTAGAATCTAGTTTAGTTTCATAGCTGGGGTTTTGGGGGAGTGAGGGTCTCTACCAAAAGTATTCAAAAGTCCCTGTAAAATATAATAGCAAGTATTAGCAAAAGAGGCTGGTGGAAAGTAGCATGTAAGCTAAAATTCTGCAAGAGATTTGCACCACTTTCACCATTTTTTCACCATTCTTAAGTTACAAGGAAGAAACTGTAGCCATTTTAATTGAATGAAGTCAGTATTTATTACATATTTATGTAATAATATGTACGGCATCCACATACATTATTACTGTTTTCAACACCTCTACTAAACATTTATTAAGTCCTCTTGTGAGTCTCACCACTGGAAGGACTGGATGCAGAAGTCCTGTTTTGTTGGTAATATTTTCTGGTTTGTCCACATCTGACTACCACACAGTTTAATGTAGAATTAACTATTTGAAACAAATTAAACAATGTTTTGCTGTGGAATATGCACCACTGTCAAGTCAGAGATATTTCACTTAAGTCCATCATCCCACCAGTAGTACAGTAGTTTCTTCTGACAAGGTTTCTCAGTTGAAGAAGTTTATAGACACTTTCAGGTTTCTATTCATGTCCTGTTCTCCTTGATTTTAAGGCTACGTTATCTGACATATTGCTTCCTTACCTGTTGCTCCTTTAGTAATGTAAAGGGAAAAAAAAAAAAAGAACTCTTTTCAGAGTAATTTGATTTTTCCTGAAATTTATATTTCTTTTTTTTTTTGTGCAGATCACAGTTTAGATCTTTCCAAGGTGAATTAAGACAATGTAAAATAGTTCTACAAGGTTAAAGAGAAATAGTGAACTAGCTGTGTGCAGCATTTAGAATTTATACTAAAGTATTTTGAAACACTCTGCAAAAGAATTAGCTCATGCTATGATAGCAAAAGCAGAAAAAATCAGAGTATAGAGATGTTATCTCTATCTCCTAATAAACTGATTCAGTTAAAAGCATCCTTATGATGAAGAGCTTAGGAAAGAGATTCAACCTGAAGCTGTCTGAGAAACAGCTGCTTACAGAATCTGACCTCCAAATGTGCTGAGAGCTGTCACAAAATGATTACGTATGTATATATCTCAAAAATGTTATATTCTAGCAATGAAGGTGAAGTCAGACCTTGTCACATCATTGTTCTGTTTAACAACCATTGCCTGCCTGAGTTTTTGGTTGTGACACATGCCAGTCAGCCACATAGTTTGCCTGTAGATATTTTGGGGGTGGGATAGAATCATTGCACCAAATTCTGTTTTGACAAGAGTTTGAGTGCTGCAGCTTTATGAATACCACTGAGGGTCAAAGATTGTATTGCATCCTTTATTGCTGACAGATAAAACATTAGGGAATGTTATTTTTATCCAGTGAAGAATAATCCTAGTATGGCAGTGCACAACAAGAGAAAAGTATTTTTACCTGCTGCAGAAAGGAATTTCAGCCATGCAAGGGTAATAACTCCAGTGAAGAGTGAGCTGCTGTCAGTCTCCATGCAGACCTACGTCCCCAGCACTTAGAAATGTAGTTTCTGGCTTTCCATGTGTTTACCTCAGCCTGGCAGTCACTACTTGTGGACCTGAACTACTCTGGGACACCCTTGGTGTCCTGAGGTTGAGTTTCCACATAGATTTGCTGGTGTTCCATGAGGGATCATCTCATACAGCAGTCTTGACCTTGGAAGGCACATTGTTACAGTTCTTGTCAGCTGTTAGTCAGTGAAATGATTCACGATTTAATACATTGGAGATGTCTACTGCTCACAGAAGGTGACTGAATTTGGTTAAAGGGCTCCAAAATTACTGCAGTGACTTGCAGTCAGGTAGACATATTCACATGTGCACATGTACATGTGACCGCATAATATCATCACAAAATCTTTGTTGATTTAAGAAATGTGACTAACACCCAGGGTGGAAAAGCCTGCTTTTCTGTTCCACTACAGAGAGTAAGAAGAAGAAATATGATCTGTTTTTTTTCATCACTCATTGTTTGGAACCGTTAAGTAGGTTTCTGATCAGTTCATCTGATTTACAACTTAGAGTAGCTTAGTAGCTACTTTGTTTAAAATATGGCCTGAAGTAAACTCTGAAAATCTGGAAGCTGTAAGCATTACCAGACCAGAGCACAGGACACTGGAGACACTAACCAAAGCTCTGTCCAATTTCACTTGAATTCAACCTCTCCATTGACATCCTCAACACACTGTGCCCTTCATTTCATCTTTCTCTTGCACAAGCATTTGCAGCGCAGCATATTTGCTCGGAGGAGAGGAGATGACAAGAAATAACATGATTTACACCAAACAATAATGATTTATCGTAAAAAGCAATACAAAGGAAGGTGGAAACTTCAGGGTATGGGAGTATAATTTCATTTGCAACTGGTGCATCAAAATGCTGCATTTCTTTACTCCTGTGCAGCCATCCTAATTGTCTTTTGCCTTGGCAAAACTGAGTAGCAGCTGTTGGTTTGCCTGCAGGAAAAAATCTGGTAAAATCTGTTTTCTTCTCAGAGCTCCTCAGTACATCATAAATATTTGGGGAGAAACAGTTGGATCTCAGTGCATTAATAGCAAGATTCCCTCTGAGAAATCTGCCTGATTTTGGCCTTGCTCCCCTCTAGCCCATTCTGGGAAAGTCTGGAATTTCAGCATCTGCTACTACAGAACTATCTGGTTTAAAAAAAATTAGAATGCTCATATTCTTGTTCACTTCCACACACACACACCCTTTTTTTTTTTCTCTAGGTGGAACATATTTGAAACAAAAAGTAAATAAAAGATCTGGGGAGCATAAACACTTGTCCCAGAGCTAATGCACCTGAATGTGCCATGAATTGTTTTATGTTCCAGTTACTGGGGGAAAAAATGTGTCTGGTGACCTCTTCTTCCTTTTTTTTTTTTTTTATGGTTGTCTAACACAGTCATCATTTAAGCAAACATGTTGGAAAATAGCTATGCTTATTTTTAATCCTACTACAATCAGTGTAAATACTCAGTTTAATGAGTGCTATTTTTATTCTGTCCCACTTGAAAAAAAGGCTTTGTCCATTTATTTCAAACTAGAATAACTTCTATAGTTTGAAGTATGCAGTCCTGTGTATATGTAGTCTGGGAACTAAGAAACTGATGAAAGGCATGAAAATAAATGCAAAAAAAAGCAATTATCACATTACTGAGGAAAACATCAAGGGGTCTTCATGATTAGTAATAGTCACTCTACTTTGGTTATAGCCTTCTTTGGACCTTCATCAGCTTATTTCATCCTTCCTTCCACATCCTGTCCTTCATCCAGTGATGAAAGAATGGAAACTGATAAAGACTCCCACTGATGTTTCTATTTTATTTTTATAATTTGAAGCATGACTTGCTTTCTCCAGAACTTTTCATTGTTGCCACACTTCCATTGTTGATTTTTCTTACTCAAAATATCAGTGTCTCTTAAAGCTTTTACAACTGAAAAGGAAAAAAAGAATTCTAAGAAAATCTAGTTACTTGAAAAATACAAAATCCTGGTATTACAACAGGGATAGTTTTTCTGCAGTCTTGCTTCACTCTATTTCCTCTGTCTTTAATTTTAAGGAGCCCAGAAGTGGGGATGACACTGGAGCGTGCATTGAACATACTGAAGAATGAAAATACACAGTCCACACCCAGAATTCTTGCTGCAGTGACTTTCATACAGCATGAGTGCTTCCAGAAAGCAGATGCCAGAAAAAAAGTAAGTAATTTTTTTTGTACCAGTTACAATCAGATAGAGCAAATAACTTTCTCTACTGTAAGGCACTGTGTCAACATGAAGAGAAAAAAGGCACTCCAAGAAACCTTATAGGATACTAACATTAGGTATTTTCCCTAAAATGCATTGATGTTTTTTTGCTGCTGATTCTTTTAAATCCATGGAATGGGACTGATCTATGCTAGCAAAAATTAACATTTTGTGATGAGAGACTTAGAAATGTAGGGTAAAAATTCACCCAAACTCTCTGTAATTACAAATGTTTATGACCAACCTCTAAATCATCCCATGGATTAGGTTTCCACAAGCTACTGTAGCAGTCAAGGAACTTTACTACCTTTACCAGTTATTTCTGGTCTAACTTGAAAAGCATAAGCTAAATCCCCCTTTTGCAAATTGATTTGATTAATTTATGTCCTATCTGAATGGTTTTTAAGTGTCAAGGCTGTAACATGTATACCCACTTAGTTTGCTCTTTCTCGGGCCAAAAAGCCAGTTCTGTCAGCCTTCAGAAATGATAGAGTCTGAACTTTCTGTCAGTATAATTGCTCCTGTCTCTCGTTTTTTACTGACACGCTTACACTGTTGGTACAGAAATATCCCAGAAAACATAACTCTGGGAGCAGAGTATGAACTCACCCAATCTTCAGGGTTTGTTGGGAGTGCACAAATGTTTTAATACAGTGTATGGATCAGCCAAAATGTTAGGGGCTTGCTGGTACTGCACAGATGCATTTATACATTGTTTAGATTAGCTATAATTTTGAAGTCCCTTACAAGACACTTGTGAAGTCTCTTACAAGTGTTTTGAAAGCGCATATTAAAAATATTCTCTTCGTCCTTTTCTTTAAATGTCACTATTGAACACAAATATGTCTCTCTTGCTGAGCAGGTCTGTCCGTTAATGTATAAGGTGATTGTTTATTTCAATTCATTGAAAAACAGTGTTACACCTGCTTTGGTTTGCAGTATGCTCAGTATCAGTCGTACAAGATCTCAGCCTTAACTCCATGTATGTGCAGTCCAGTTCAGTGGCAGCCACATGTCACTCAGTCCTTTTAATTTGCTTTACAGTATGTCAAAGTCTGGTTTGGAAGAAAACACCAATATGAGTAGTGTCCTTAACTGAGGACTGAGAGTTCTGAGAACTTCAGAATTGAATGTTTGAAGGGGGTTTATTATACAGACATCTCTCAGGCAGCTTCCCAGAAGAACAAGTGGATGAGTACAAGTGTTCTACTTGGAGCAGTCAGCCTGAAGCCTTCTTCTGTTTTCCTGTCTATCCCACATATCCTAGCTGAGCTTTTCTGTTTGGTGCCTGTCAGACTTGGTCACATTGGCATTGTTTAGTGTCCCCTTTTTAGCCTTTCAACCTTTGTCTTGTGATGATTTGTTCCCTGATACTTGACATTTTGTGGGTCTAGTGACTTTTCTTTTTCTCGTGAACTTGTGATCTTCCAGTATTTTGGTGAATTCTCTCTACCAATGAAAATTTGAGAGGACCAATCAATAGCTTTTGTAAATTCTCTTTTGCAAATGAGGTCAAAATATCACTGCTTCTTTTACAAGAGCTATAAATGAATTAAAATTAACAACAGAAAGTCTGCATAAATGTTTAAAAAAAAAAAGAAAGAAAAACTACCACAATATCAGCGTCAAAAGGGCTGATCTACTGTCATTAAATAGGTTGACATTCCTTCAGCGTGCTCTATCCTCAATTTTCCTCAATATATATGTTTCTGTATATCATTCTGCTGGCATTGAGATGATTGCAAAGGGAATCATGTCAGCAGTGTAGTAGCAAGAAACTGTGCCCTTTGTGCAGCTGAATCAAAGGGAAGGCTGGCAGGCTGTGTAGTTTGCTACATGAAGGGCAAAAGGCTTTGTTACATTCCATTTCTTCATGTTGCCAACACCTGCCAGTTGTATTGAATTCTTTTTGTCATTAAACTCTGGACTGCTCAAAACAGTTGTATCATATTTCTGAGTTTTTCACGTGCTGTTGATTCTACACAAGGATGAGTTTGTCCACAAAACCATATGGCATTTTGAGATGCTGGAGGAAGCCATTCTCAATTGTACATGAATGTCAGGTACTTTCCATAGTAAACTCATTCCTAAATGAGCCAAGGCTTGCTTATATCACATCACAGCTCATATGGGATTCCTCATTTGCCCCAACATACAGAACTTGGAAACTAGTGTTTCCATACAGCTGCTGTAAAATAACGTCTACTAAAGTCTTGATTTGGGATCAAACCCCATTTTCTAAAGAATTAGACACTGAAAAGTACTCCTTGTTAAATGTGGGTGGTTCAGTAGATAGCTGGTTTACAGTGTTTAATGGTCTACATTTTAAAGTTTACTAGTTTGCTATTTTTTCTCAGTATGTCACAGTTAAGAAGTACTAAGTATAATATGCTCTTATTTGTTACACTGTCGCTTATTTGATACATGCACTGAAGTTAATAGAGAAAAAATGCTCTTTCCATCAGGCTGGCTGCTGAGGGGGAANNNAAAAAAAAAACCCACCTGAATCTCAAATACGAATTTCATCAACATGGAAGCTAAAATACAGAGAAATTAAATGTCTTGTAAGTGAGCATAAATCTACAGCAGAGCTTTAATTTCATTCTTTTACATCAATTATCAAAATATGATGCCTCCCCTTAGTTAATTTTAACTATTAGTCATATGAAAGCCCAGAAGTTAGCAGTCATGTGCAAATGATTAATGATTTGTTCTTCAAGTCTTTCAGACAGAAGCAAATGAAAGAAATCCCTATGACTAAACATTTGCTGGGATGGGAGCCAGGGGGAGAGTGGAGTTTGTTACTTACAGGATCTAACTGGTCTCTGCTGTGTTTTGTTTTCCTCACAGGTTTTCTCACTTGGTGGTATCCCCAAACTTGTACAGCTTCTTGAGGTTCAGAATGAAGACATTCAGCGGGCAGCATGTGGTGCTCTGAGGAACTTGGTGTTTGAGGACAATGACAACAAACTGGAAGTGTCAGAGCAGAAAGGAGTCCCACTCTTGCTCCGCCTGCTCCGGCACACCAGGGATGTAGAGACTAAAAAGCAAATCACAGGTAGTGTTTTCTGTGCAGTCGAGCATGAAGTGCTTTAAGTAATGCACAGGCATTCTGGGAGAGGTACATGATTGTTTGATTGGTCCCATGCTTAGTGACTAAATACAATAACATTGTCATCTATTCTAGGTAATTCACCTAGAGTAAAATTCCAAGGTCCTTACTTCAGACCAGTCTTTCAGTCAATAGGAAGAGATTAGGAACTGTAACTTCTTAAGGTTTCTTCATAAATTATATTAATCTATTTACAGGAAGTTTAAAGTCCTAGATATTCCAGAAAATGAATTGAGGCTCCCTGGATGTGCTTGGGACTGTAACTAATGTACTTGTGCAGCAGCTCAACTTCTGTTTTTCTATTGTATGCTGACAACATCTACTGGGAGATCCTTGTTGAAGACAATCACTCAGAACTGTCAGGTGCCCTGGGAACAAAGTGCTAGTTGAATTCACCACAAACTCTACTGCCCCTAATTTCTGCTCTGAGCTCTCTCACTCCTAGCTGTTTACACTCAAGTCTGTCTTCTTGGATCTGTGACAAGCAGAAAGCTCTGCTGCTTGTTTCTCTTCTTCGTGTACAGGGGAGAGAATTCCTCCCAGGCAGCCATTTGACTGCAAAGATCACACAGCACCATCAGTAGAGCCACTGACATTCTGGATTCTGTCTTTGGAGGGATCATGTGCTCATCTTTTTATTTCCAATGACCTCGAAAAAGGACTGTTAATTAGTAGGGCCTATTGCAAATTTGAAGCAAGAGCCCTTTTGGATCAGAAACCCCATATTTCACCTCTTGTTGTACTTCAGTGTAGCAAAAGGGATGGTGGGAGGAAAAGTCCAACATTACTCTCCAGGAAACCTATGGTTGCTGTGTGGTTGGCCTTGCAGCAGCCAATTAAAAAGTGCCCACCGCCTCATCCCTGCAGTCCTGTGTGACCATGGTGTGTCTCTTGGAATTTATTCTAGTGAGCGTGCAAAGGAAGAGCAGGCTTGTATTTTATAAATGGAAAACATGATGAATAAATGAATGGGGATTTATTTCAAGTGATCTTTAGAGATTCCAGGAACAACAGCTATTAAGAAAACAGTGCTGTAAAAATTACAGAAGGTGTTAAGCAGTCCTGCCTTGAAGCAGGAACATGTCGAGACCTTCTGTTAATTCTGCATTCTTTTAAGTATTTGAAGTACTCTGCTCCCTAAGGTGGAGAACAAAGCTTTGTATTGTTGGTTCTTTTGGCTCAGTTCTACAACTCTGCAACATTAAAATGTTTTAAGAGTTTTTCACACTCATCAGCTGCAGAATTGGGTCACTTAGTAACTTATTGTATAGTGTGTTATCTCTCTGTGCTATTACAGACCAGCAGTGAAAGTGGTGGTACAGTGACCAGAAAGTCAGTGCTCCTTCCATGTTAGCAATCCAATCCTTTCTGACAAAACTGTTAGCTGTGCAGGATTAGCTATCATAAGTATTGTGAATGTTACTGCCTTCCCCTTCACCAGTGTGGAAATGGATGAAAGGGCATCCTTGTTGTGCAATTTCTCCTGTCATTGAACGTGAATATTTACTTACAAAACAAAGAAGACAAAACAAAGAAGACAACAACAAAATATTTAAGCAGTATCAAGCAGGATGACGTAGCTTGTGTAACGCAAAATATTATGATGTGCTTTCCTGACTATCCGTTGCCAAGGATGGCTTTAAAAATATACCAAGTGAGAAGTATTTCTTGCTTTGTTCAAGAACAAATGTGCAGTCAGGAGGAAGTACACTGGGTCCTTTAGTGAAAATGGCACTAGGACTTACTTTTTGCCATCACTGGAACAATTTTTCCAGCTCTGTAGTAAGCTGCAAGGAGCCTACAGGGCAAAAGTCAGTCCAGATGAATGAATTTCAATGGGAATGTTGACTGTGCTTCTGTGTACTTTCTTTCCCAGGCAGGCAAGGAGTGGGCTGCAGACAGGAGATAGACAGTCACTGTTACATGTATTCTAGCTTAGATCAATGCTTCTAGATGATCTTTGCATGTACAGTGATATCTAGGAATCACTGGAATTACTGTCCTGCAACACAAGCCTTTTCCAAGGATAATGCAAACCTTTGACTGCCTTTCTATGAAAATGGTTAAATTCTGCTGAACAACAGTTTTCTTGTCTGACTGATGGCTCACCAATAAGTTTTGTTTCTCCTCTTTCATTGAAACCTCTCTGCAGTGTTTTAACACTTCCAGGAGAAGGTTAAGGATTTGTTCTTCCACCCAGTCAGCATGAGAAGTCCATTTGTCTTTCCTCATCATACATGTTACTTGCCTACTTTAACTGTAAATTAGGGATATGATCTTTAGCTGAATGTCTTTCACCCATAAGACATTAGTAAAATCATCTTGGTGCCTGACAATACCACACTGAACTGTGGTGAAAGACCCCTGGCCAAGGATGAAAAGCATGCAGTACTCATTAATAAAGGTGTCTAAGCCTGACAGAGGGAAACCTTCTGTTCCTACTGCTGTGTAGGAAGCATGGCACCAAAGCATTCCACCTGACAAAAGTAAACGATGGTAAGTCAGAGAAGAAAGTTGAAACTCTGAAACACAGAAGTTTTGTCATTCTGTACTTTGTTGCCTGTCTGACGTATCATACCTGTGCACATGAGATAAGTAAATCTCAGCCTTAGAAGATTATCTTTAAGGTCATTGACTTACTAGTACTGGCAGTGTTAATACAGGCAAGTGCTTGCCTAAGATTGAGCCATATTATGTCATGTGTTCTCAAAGAATACTTTGCTGGCCTCTATCTTTTCAAGCCCTCAGCTGAGGAATACAGGCTGAGCGCAGTCATGCAGTGGACCTTGTATGGTCCTGTGAAGAGACTGAAAGCAGTCAAGGTGTGTGGAGATAAATGCTGATTACAGCAAGTGCTGTGTCCTGCCTCACAATCTATGCATCCCAGGAGAACACACAGAAAGCACCAAACCACTACGCACACCAGAGTAGCTCTGGGGTTATGACAGTGGTTTAAAAGCTGCTGTGGACCAGTTTGCATAATGCCCCTGTGCAGAAAACAGCTGCCTGGTTTCTTTGCAATTTCTGTGCTTATATGACCTCTTCTAGGGGGATTGAGACCTCCTCAAGATCACACTGACTTAATTGTCTTGCTTCATGAAATCATTGATACAAGTAAAGTAAAGGAAAAACAGGCTTTGTCTTTTCTTTGACATACAAGCTACTTAGATATCTCTTAGGAAAGGAATGGGTTTACTCGTAAGTAGTAGGAGAGGATGTCACTTGAGCCAACACAAGAGCCAAGAGAGGAATGAAATTTTATAGTATTTGGAAAGCATACTGAGGAACAGCAAGTAAAATGGCTATAGCATGAAAAAAAAAAATTAAAAACACTAGCTTTTGAAGGTGAGCCAGATGAGCCTCCAGGGCGTAACTGACCTCTTGATCTTGTTATCATGCAGCCTAAGTACAAGAAATGAGGGGAGAATTTTCCTGCAGGGAAGATTACAGCACAGGCAGAACTGTCATTAAAAGAAATATTAATTTAAAAGCAAACCCCACCCATTTTTCCAAAAAGTCATCTGTGGGAAAACTGTGCTCCTGTGAGTACATTATAGCATAGGTGCAAGGAAAGAGTCCACTCTTAAAGACATTTTATAATGTGAACAAATTCATCCACCCAGAATGCCACTGAGAGAGCCCAGTGAGCCAGTGCCTGTGGGTAAAGGTAGGATTTTTGTTGCAAACTCTACAGTATAAGCAGCATCTCAAATTCTGTTTCAACAATTCTATTTTAGGTATCCATCTGTAAGTAAAAATGCATTTGTCCTTTATAAAATTATATTCTGTCCTTGTGCCCTTCCTTGCATATCTGCCATTCTGTCTTACCTTGCTTCCCTTATCAATGATCTTTGGACTGCTTGTCTGATTTCCTGTCAGCCTTACTTTCCTTCAGGAAAGTACATTCTTCCTTTTATGCCCTTCAGAGGTTGAAGAGCTGATCCTGAAAGAAGGAATGGGCTGCTTTTGGCTGCCTTTTGTTTTGATTTTATTATTTCTCACAATACCTGGAATTAAATTCAAAGTGTAAGGAGATACAAAAGAAGCTTTTTTGTTGTGAACTGATGAAAGGAACATTCACTAATACTCTGCCAGTATGTGGAGGAGGAGTTCTGTGAAACTTAGAGCAGCAAGCTGGGGAAACAATGGATGTCTTTGTAGTGAAAAGCAGAAATACATGTTGTTTTCCAGGGTAAGAGTACTTTAAAAAGAATTGTCACCTGTTGGAACAGAACATAAGCAAACCTAGTAAGTTACAGAAGACTGTGAGATTTGTTTTGGAGATTGTGAATAGACAAGGTTTGTAGCATTACTTAATGATGTGCTTAGTGACTAATGTCTGGACAATAACAGCCAACCAGTGTTTAACAGTTTTCCCTCCTGTGAGAAATTTTGCTATCAGGTATTAGAGAAACTTGATAGTGGGCATCTCTTGTCTTCCAGCAGATTTCCTGTAAACTCACTCTCTGTACTTCCCATCAACCCCTTTTGCACGTGAGTTTATTCTCCCACTCATTGGCCTTTACTTGGTACTTGGGAGGACAACTAGTCCTGCCAGGCATCCAGAATGGACAAGTTCCTCCCTGAAACTGTGGAGGATGATCACTGACATTGGTATTGCTAGCTCTGTTTAGCTTGTGCTACTTTGGTAGTGGAGAAGATGATTGCTGCAGATGAACAATGCAGAGCCATGGAAAACTGCACTTCTTGGTTGGGCATTAGATTGACTAGGTGGAGATTTTACTGTAATCCCCTGGATAATTGGACCCCCTTTTTTTGCCCCATTTCCCTGTCCTCAGGTCAGGGCTGGGAAACACTTACCAACCCCTTCTGCTCTTCTTCAGGATTTCAAGTGTCAGGCAGGCTCCTTGATTCTTTAACTTCAAGGACTTTGATGTTAAGTGTTTCAAACTGTGGGAAACTCTTTTTGCCACTCTGATTTTATTTTGGATATTACAGGTTTGCTGTGGAATTTGTCCTCCAATGACCAGCTGAAGCACCTGTTGATTAGAGAAGCCCTGCAGACGCTGACTGAAGCTGTTCTCATCCCTTATTCTGGTTGGCCAGATCGAGATTACCCAAAGTCAAGTGTTTTACCTGACCCTGATATCTTCTACAATGCCACAGGATGCTTGAGGTGAGCACTCAATCTACTACTACCCAATGCAATATGTGATGATAAAGCAGGCTTCCAAAATTATTTTCTTTCTTGTTTTGAATTTTGAGGCCCTTTACTGTTGTATAACCCCTTTGGATTACCAAAAGACGTACTTGAATGATTAGTTCTGGTGTCATAGATCATTGATGGGACAACTGTATCTGAAATTTTCTTTCAAGAGACTAAGCAAGTCATCCTCATCTACAGCATTATTGGGTATTAAAGGGACCACAGTGGTTTTTGAAATTTCTGCTGAGTATGTTCTGCTTACCTGCTGCAATACCTGCCAAATGCTGCCAGCTTTACCAGACCTTTGGGTTGTGAGCAGAACATGGTCAGAAGTGGCCAAGTCACTCTTTTTTTCCTACTCTGCATGTAAACCATAACTAGTAGTTACATCTAGTAGCATGTCTGGGGAGCCTTTGGATAAATGTGCAGCATTAATCTCAAGCCATGATCATTTCTCATCTAAACAGATGACTTGAAAAGAGTGCCTGCAAGCACATAAAAGTCTTCAGTTTTCAGCTGCTGCCAAAGATTCTTCATTTGACATATCATAATCTATACCTAAATTGACTAGAAAATTATTTAACTGAAATTAAGGAAAAGCCATGTGTCAAACTGGGGTAAGCCCTGTCCAGCCTTTTGCAAGAGTTCAAGCAAGTTGCAGCCATGGAGTGGATTAACAGATTTACAGCTGTGTATTTACTACTGCAGTCAGCTATTAGGTTTATGAACACAATAGCAGTTATTAGACAGAAACACCAAAGGCCTCAGTGAACACACCCCTAAATGGTTGAATGATAAAAATCATATCTTCAATAAAAACAACTTTAAAAATAAGTCTACAGAAATCTACAGACTTTGTGAGTTCAAAACCATTCCATGTTAAGTACACTCACGGGTATCAGAGATGCATGTCTTTTGTTTACAAATTCAAAAATGCTTGAAAGGACGGTTTAAATTGATTAAGTGAAGTACAAGTGCAAAGATATGGTCTGAGTTTTACACGCCTCCTAGCAGAGAACAAGGAATTAAGTTTGAAATTTACAGGCTGGGAAGCTGCCCAGTTTTGCCTCACACATACGTGTTATCCTAACATGTCCTGTAACATAGTATGGCATTATTTTTACTGGGTAAACAGCTCTGTATCTGACTTATGTGGTTTCAGAAGACAAATTGATTGTTAGCTATACAAAATACTCAACAATAAGACACCTTTTTCTGCAGGAGCTCCTGTCAGCCCACTAGCTACTAATTAAAATCATCTCTAAGTAATAATTAACTTTTTCTTACTCTGATGGCTCAAAAGCAAATACGAAGAAACGTTAACCACCCATAATAAAATCTCTCTGGCTAATGCTAATGGAGTTTAGGAAAGAAAAGTTTATCTTTTCATATTACTTAACCCAGGATGCATTTATCCAGAAACCAGTCTGGCTGCTTCTCTCTTGCATTTGGACTCTGGAACTGTCTCTTCCAGGGAAGCAAAGAGATGTGGGCAAAGGATCATTCTTAGCTTGATGCCACTTTATCTGAGATTGTTTCAGCAGCCTGATACGAGTCATTATGGGACAAATAAAGCATAACAGTATCTGAGATCTTTCAAATTAAAGTAGTTTCTGCATTAACCTCACTCTGTAGAGAAAGTCAATTCTTGGGGCTACTGCAGAGCTGCAGTGAGCTCTTCAACCCTAAGGAAAAGTCTCTTAAGCTGCCCTTATCTAGGTGCTCAAGGATACGTTGCCCATTTTATAAATATGATGTTCATGTTCTAGTCTTCATTTTTAAGAGTTTCAACACTGAAAATTATAATTAGAACAAGAAGGGCTCAAAGATTCCCAGGTAAAAGTGGTCTGCAGGATTGCCACATGCTTTCTAGCACAGAATAGTTTCTTTGTGAGGCTTATCATATTTGTACAGGCCAAGGAGCTGAGATTTTCAAGTTTAATTGGTTTGCATCTCTTCATTGGAAATGGACACACCTCTCAGATTAGGTCACTTGAAATATTCCTTCGTTATGTATTAATTAAAAATTAATCTCTGCATAAATATATGCTGAAAAGTAAAAAAAAAAAAAGGCATACCACAAAGTAATAAAACTGTGGACTGAGGAAATGATGTTACTAATGAAGATGTTTAAAGGGTATATATATTTGCCGAAATATAAATCTGTAATTAGTCTTCCCTTTTGTAATGCTAACGTGTTTGTTGTGCATGTTGATAAATTCTATAGCCTGCAGCGTCTATTACAGGGTAAAAATAGTACTTTGAAGTGCAATACATTGTGCGTAGTACAGTTCTTAGCTATAGAAGAATCCCAGAACTTACTTTCAAAACTTTGCATCCACCTGTTGGCTGAAAGGGACACAACCCACAGTCCAAATCTAACACTGGCATCTTGATGTGGGCATGTGCACTGTGCCACAGGGTTACCGACTAATTAATCAAAGCTCTCTTTATCCTCCTTGACAAAAGTTCAGGAGGAGAAGTGAATCCACTCTAGCAGATGATATTGCAGATACTTTCAAACACTGGAATGAGTGAATGAGGAGACCAATCCCTGTTTGCCAACCAGATGTGTTTTGGAGTCCTGAATCTCAGGTGCCTGTGTCAGTGTCTGCAGTCACTGATAAGGAAGTCTGACGTTATAAGGATTTGTTAATCCCATTCTCTAGGTCTGTATTTTGACTTAAAACCATATCAGAAGCAAAGCTTTACAGAAATCGCAGGTCACAAAACTTAACATAGTAAAAAGAAGCTGTGTACGCCACAGAATTGGGCATTAGCAGTTAGAATAATTAATAGTTCAGTCCTGAAACAGGATAAAAAACACTGTGCCCTGAACAGGCAGAGTAAGAGAAATGAACAGACCACTGGTTGCCTGAAAATAAACTGAACTACTAAAATTGGTTTAAGACATTATCTACAGGAGCACTACAGACATTTGCAGACAAGTTGTGTTGGGTTTTAAAGATAAAGTCACTTTTTCTTGGCCTGAAAGTCCTACACGAAATGTTCTGTCTCCAGTTCCAATTCAAATAGGTAAAAATTTTCAAGATACTTCCCCATATTCCTTCTCTGAGTCTGAAAGGAAAATATACCAATAGCATGCAGAAGGTATGATTTTGAACATTATTTATATACATAAGTGAATCTCTGGCATGACTTCCTCAGATTAAAAGGAAGGCTTAGTAGAAGGCTGTTTGTATTACACCTTGATAAATGATCTTGTTCCATTTTTATCTCTAAATACCTGTTCCCAAAAGTCCTGCAGTGCTGAACTTCCACCAAATTATGTTTAGCTGTCACATTTCCGCCTGCAAAACTGTTCATTTAAGTGTCAGAGTTCAGGATTGCAGCTACTGTACTTCATTGCAGAACCCTCCTTTTTAATTGGGCTGAAACTGAAGTATCCGGTGCCTTTATGTATTCTGTTTTTTCAAAACCTTCTAGACTATTATCTCCAGAAAAGTCAGCTAACCTCTCTGTTACTGGTTCCCCAACCAACCAATAAACTCACACTTCCTTTTGCATTATTATTTTTCACACTTTGTCTGTCCCAGCTCTCATTTCAGCTTTTTGTGAATTGTGTAGTGACCCACGAGAACAGTGTAAAGCTGAATTTGGAGAAAGTAGTATCGTTGCACTTCAGACCAGGGGGTTGCATAAACATCTTGTTTCACTTGCTCCAGAGAGAAATGAAGCCAAAGCTCTCCCCACTTGTTGAAAAGCACAATGGCAGTTCAAACTTGTAATGGAAGCTTCTAAGAGAGAGCGTGAAACAAATGACTGATGATAACAAGTCTTTGAACCAAGGCTTCTTGCATAGCGTTGCCATTCCTTGAGGTTTATTTTCATCCACTCTTATCTTCTCTTGCCTCCTCTTCTGTTTATCTGCTGCTCCAGTTCCTGAAAGGAATTTTGTGATTTCCAACAAGAAGCTTGCAGCTTGATGCCTCTAGTTACTAAGTAGATCCCGGATATCTTTCCCTCCTTGATGAATTTTTGAACTGTGTAAGGTATGCAAAGAATAGAATTTCCTAAGCTACTTCAGGAAGTTGTCTGGTAATTGAATGAGTCCCAGGAGCAAAATACCTCCTCTTATCAGTTAATGTAGATCATTCACAGCAGTTCAAAAACTTTTTCCAACAGTCGGTGTATGACTCACTGTTGGCTTAAAGGGAGTATCCCTTTTGTTTGGTGCAATTTGCAAGTACACTGAACATATACTATGATCATTCTGTTTCTTTCAAACTCACACTTGATTTTACTATGTCACATTTCTTTGTATTTGTCTCACATCACTGGATCAAAATAATATTTCCCAATAGGGAATTAGCTGATCCTCCCCAAAT
The DNA here is from genome assembly GCA_013399695.1 of Formicarius rufipectus. Lineage (NCBI taxonomy): Eukaryota > Metazoa > Chordata > Aves > Passeriformes > Formicariidae > Formicarius > Formicarius rufipectus. The sequence continues at coordinate 58,544 of VXAU01006132.1, read as the reverse complement.
GGCCCAGGAACATGGACAAACAGCTATTTTGATTACAGATATGGTTGCACCATGAATGTGTGCAAGAGAGAATAGAAGCAGCAAATGCAAGATAAGATAAATGAGGCACATAGATAAAGTGAATCCACTTTAGCCTGTGGTATAGTCTGAGCGTGTCACCAGGGTTACCACATTTAAGCATGTCAGAAGTCAGAAATTTTTAGTAGTTAAGTGATGTCAAAATATAAGTTCTGAGTCATTTAAAGGAGAGCATCCCTGCAAGCAGCAATGTCCCTAAGGCTGCATTCTCCTCATGCTGCACTCTCACAACCCTTCAATAGTAAAACAGGGTTGAAACATCAGAAACTGGGTAGCAGAAGAGCTTTTCTATGAGAAGACTTTTGACTTTTACTCCAGTTATCTTTTTTCTATTCTTATCAGAGTACTTCTGATACACAACAGACTTGAAGATTTCTAGGTAGCCCTGCAGTCTCCCCGCAGCAGTTGCCATGAGTCACAATACTGCGCCAGCCCAGCCGTGGCAGTCATCCAAGCACTGAGTATTTCAGGGCTTCCAGGAACTCCACTATAATGAAGTCCAGATCCTGAGCTCAGAGGGAGGGGTTTCTGTTGTCAGGAACCTCAAATCTTGGGAAACCAAGGTGAAGTCAGTTTTGAAATTTTCTAAGCAAAACATCACCATTGTTTAAAAATAAATATATAAATAAATGGATGTTTCCATGACACTTCTCATAGACATTTTTTTCCCCCAATCTAATATTACTTTAATTTCCTGGAATTTCTTAAGCTTCAGTTGGTAAATAAACTGAAGTTGTCAAATGAGGTTTTGCCTGAAATGCTCATCTCTGACCCTATTTGGAGTAAGGTTACAGCTGTGTGTGGGTGAGTGGGAGAGCAGGAACTCTTCCCTTCCCAGTCCACATTGTGGTGATATGATAACAGGGAAAGGTGGAGAATGGAGTGGCCAGGTGTGTACAGACATGCACACAGACATAACACTGATTTTTATCACTGAACGAACAGTTGAGCATCAACTTCTTAATGAAACAGAGTCTGCTAATGAATTTCCTTTGCAGAACAGGAATGTGCCCCCAGTTCAGGCTCTTCTCTGCCTCCTGAGCTATAAAAGCTGTTTACCCCACTATATTCATGCTGAGACAGCAAGGCCACGCTTTGGCTTCTCTTTGCATGAGAATTCAACATGATCAGTTATGAAAAGTTCAGGGGGGTTTAAAATGATGTAGTGGGACAAAATGAAATACTGAATCAGCTGAAGTGCCTTTGCTGAGGAAAATTCCACACTTATCTTTAATAGTATTTTTAGTCTGTGTGCCTCAGAAACTATTTTTGTTATGTGCTGGAAGGGCTGTAACATGTACATTTCTGTTAGCATAACCATAAATATATGAAAGGGTGACATGCCTTGAATGTGATGTATATTGGTAAAATTAAATTCCAAAGTGATGTCTATAGTAGGCCATACTGGGGAATCTGACTGTTGATTCTGTTTTACGTAATTTCATGAGAGAATAAATCAACTCATAGAGACATTGTTAACATCATGTTTACTTAACTAAAGTATAATTGTAATTACAGTGCATTAGTATTTAATCTGAACTTGGATTCTCCAGGGTGGAAAAAAAACAGTAGAAGTGAAATGACTGTGTAAAATGGTACATTCATTTTACAGTCATAAGCCACAGGAAAGCTGAAAGCTGTACCTTGGTGGCTTTGTCATTACTAAAATAATAAAGACTGTAATTTCTAGTGGGTAAATAAGCATGCAAATAAGCTAAAACTGTCTAAAGGAACATGTCCGTCTCTGGTCTTGATGGATGCTAAGGTTGGGTTATATTTAATGTTATTTCAAACAAAGAAGCTGGAATGTGCAGTCTTCCAGCCAGCAGAGCTGCAGGAGTCCAAAATAATGAGGCCTAGGTTTATAATTTCAGCATTCCATAATTCAGACCTTGTTGAATTGTAAAAATAATTATACACCAAAATTGTAAGTGTTGTTACTTCCCCGGAAATCAGTATCTTATTTAGAGCCAAGCTTCAAACAGCGTGTGCTTGGTTTTTCAAGAGATTTTAAATCACTTTTGTAATTCATTTTCAAGTTGTACTTGGGTTACTACAAAGCACAAAAAGTGTTACTTGAAAGCCAGGCAAACAGTGCCTTCCTTTGGGTCTGGAGGAAGCAGAAAAGCTGCAGGGCAGTGTCTGGGCTGCTGGGGTAGAGCAGCGCAAGGCATCTGCAGAAGGCATCTGGCATTTCCCTCTCGGACTGAACAGCTTCTACTGGCTTCAGCTTTCACCTGCTTTAGATGCCAGCAGCTTATCTTGGAAGTCAGGAATCAGCTGAGCACAGGGTATTTTTTTTTCTCTTCCCTGTCTCACCCTGCTGCTCTGGCAGCAGTGGCCGTGGCAGCTGCCTCACCATTCATTCCCACACCATCTTGCCCAGCAGTGGGGCCAGGCTGCTGCTCCACCCTACCAGTTTGGCTGCATTCACTTCCCCTCCTGCCCAATACCATTTCCCCTTGGAGCAATTCCACAAGCACCTCAACTGCTATAAAAATGTGGCCCCATAACTGATATCAGTTATCTTTGCATGTTAATGTAGAGATGTTGATAAAACTCTCAGAAGGTGTGCCTGTTGACGGGTCATCTTGGATCAAGAACTAGTTTGGTGTAGGTAAATGTTAATGGACATTTGTGTGCATGGAAATTTTTACAGGTATCTTTTCTCTGTTATTTTGATATAGTCACCGTCCTAAATATTAAAAATATAACTAAAAACGGAATAATGAAAAGATGTCCAGGGCTTTTTGTCCAGGTTTGTTTATAGAGGATTAGTTCAAATTTGAGATGAAAAATCAGGTCAGGTCTTACCTCATCCATCCAAACACAATGGTTTGTTTTCCTGGAGTATTTATTTTTGTCTAGGAATGTGCTGAAGTGAAAGTTTTACTTAGAAGAGGTTCAGATTGTCTTACAGTTCTGAAGAAAGGAAGCAGTCAACCTTAACTTCAATATCTCTAAGATTTAGCTGGAAAAGTTTGTCAGAGGAGCAAAAGAAAATATCTTTGAACTAAATCTCTTCTCACCAACATATTCCTTCCTGCACAGAAACATGAGCTCTGCTGGCCCAGAAGGAAGAAAAAAGATGAGAGAATGTGAAGGCTTGATTGATTCTCTTGTGTATTATATTCAAGGAGTTATTGCAGACCATGAGCCCAATGACAAGGTACTCTGAGATGAAAAGTGTTTTCCTAGGGGAAAATTGCTAAGTGAACCTTTTTTGTTGTTGTTTAGAAACCAGTGTTCAAAAACAGTTGTGATGTAACTGCTGAACTTGTTTCCAGGGCTTTTAAAACTGCTACCAAAGGTGAAAGTCCAGTAAGAAGCTTTTTGAAGTATTTTTATCCTACAATCCAAAAGAATAGTACCTTAGCACTGGGAAAATATTTTTCAGAATCGCCAGAGAGAAATGCAGAAACTTGTGTCTCTTTTAAAGGAGTGATATAAGGTCACAGTTTTCAGAGATACTAAAATACAAAAGAGTCAGATGTTACCTTTCCAGTTGCCTCAGGGAGCTAGCTAGCTAGAAGCATAAAAAATTAATCTGATTACTCCCCTGTATATTTAATGCTATATACACCTTAGGAAATGAAGAACCTAAATCCCTTTGGGTGGCAGTGTAATTAAGGAGCTTGCATCGTAATTAAAGAGCTTGCATCATTTAGTATAGAATTAATTTTCCTAAGTTTTTTTTAGAAGTTATTCTAGCTACCTAACCCAGTAACTACAAGGACATTGACACCTTCAGACTCTGGTTTATCTCATTCTCTTCCTCCAACCACTGACTGCAGATGAACCCTGAGCATAGCTTAGACTAGATGCTTGTCTTTTAGCTGGGTGAAGTTGGGTGAGATCAGCTGCCACTTATGACAAAGTTATCTGCAGCCTGCGAGGCACTTCTAGCGTGCCTGCTATAACTTGTGCCATGTAATGATAATTACAGCACATTTACAGCTCTATTCTAGGATTAGTTACTTGTATTCAGTGCCATTAGCTTCAGGGAGAATCCAGCACTTTATTATGCCAATAGCTGCATTCTATCTTAAAACTACTCATTTCTTTTTTACTTTCAAAAAAAAGGAGGAGCTGGTAATAAAGCTATTTGCCATAGACACATCGCTCAGAAATTGTAGACCTGACCTTAGCCATGTTCAGAAAGGAATGTCTTATTTAAAAAAGCATTCTACCACAGGAAAGATACAAAGCTTTACTTCTGCTGATGCTACAGCAAGGTTTGTACACCATCATCTTTGCTCTTAAGCTCTTAAACATTTCTTGGCACACTTCTGGTCTATGTCAAATAGCACTCGCCCAAACAATTCCCAGGCACAATTCAGGAATTATAATGTCCCAGGACCATTTCCAACAGGCATGCACCCCACTCAGAACACAAGCCCTGTGTGCCAGCTGGCATCAGTGCTCAGGAACATCCCAGGGCATGTTTAATTTATCAGTATAAACGCGGTCTTGTGGATCACTGGCATGAAGCCTAGCTCTTCCATGAGGCATTAGAGGCTTTGCAGTTGTTGAAAATCCAAAAATGAATGCTTTTCCCATGTCTATACGTGTCCCTTCAATCTTTCAATTTCTATTCTTTTGTTATTTTAGGCCACAGAAAACTGTGTGTGCATACTTCACAATCTTTCCTACCAGTTAGAGACAGAGCTCCCTGAGAGCTATGCCCAGAGCATATACATGCAACGAAGAGGTATTTCTAGCAATGATAAAACACCAGGCTGTTTTGGAACACGGAGCAGAAAAGTAAAAGAGGTAAAGTGCATGTTTAGTTACATCTTGTTTGGTTAATCGGTTGTAGCAACCTCTGAAGAATAAGACTAATCTACTTAATCTATTATTGATGTGTCTGGTATTGTGACACACACTTGCTCCAAAAATGCAAATTTATTGATAGACCTTGACACCAATTATCTCTTTCAGCTGGTGCTGCTGCCACTGACATAGCAATTCATTGTTTCATTAGCTGAGGAATACTGCCACTCAGTTCCATCCCCTCTGATGGATCTAAGTGGAATCTGTACCATGTATAGCAGTTATGCAAGTGGCCTACCAATGAGTCATGTTGTGATGTTTTTTTCACCAGTGAAACCAGCACAAAATGATTTGCCACTTCCATGACTTGCTGAGTTTTGGGCAACCTCAGGACCTCTTCTTTTCAATGTCATGTAGAGATGACTAAAATTCTGACAACTGGGAATTGTTGGAGGGAGACAGAACTAGGGGATGGCAAAAGCAAAATAAAAAGATTGAGAATCCTTCCCCAACTATTGGTTTTGCTGGAGTGTGTTCTACCTTCTCCTGCTCCATCCACAGTACAACTGGCTGTCCATTACTCTTCCTCCTTGTCTCAGCCCATAACATCAGTTGCTGAGAGATGAGAAGCAGCTTTCCCCGTATCTGTCTCCTTTTTTTTAGAGTGGAATGGCCAGAATAATTAAATATTGAAATTTTACACATTATTATGTGAGCTCACAGCTTGACAATCTGCAAATAATCTGCTCATAGAGAGTTACAAAATGGCCAGTTTAGCTTGTGATGCATTAAGTCATAAAAGGTCACTGTTTCTAAAGGCTTCATCTGTTTACATGTTTAGAAGTACCAGGACATCCCACTACCTGAGGAAAAGAGCAATCCCAAAGGTGTTGAATCACTCTGGCATTCTACACTGATAAGGATATATGTCTCCCTAATAGCAAAGAGCACCAGAAGCTACACACAAGAAGCATCTCTGGGAGCTCTTCAGAACCTCACAGCTGGCAGTGGACCAGTAAGTCAGCATTTTTCTTTTTCTTGTCATTTAGTTCTTAATGTGAATGCACAGAGGTCAGGGCTGCAGTGCAACATACCCACTGCCCTGAGCACCATTAGCCGCTGGCAAGGCACTGGCTCACTGACAGGATCGAGGAAACTGAAGAACATTGAAGGGCAAGTCACAGCCAGGAAGCAGTGCAGTGTTTTCTTGCTTGGCAAACACAGGACCTGCTTCTTCTCACTCTGTGCGCATCTCCATGTGTGTAATTTGCTAATTCATTATGCAATGAGGGATGAGCAGATGTTAAAAGCACCAGAACAGTAATTTTGTGGAACATATTCCTGTGGGCAGAGGAAGGCTCTGACAATAGCAGATCACTTTCGTGATGAAAAAGCTAATGACCTTGTCTGAGTAATTGGCCAAAGGGCATGTGGGAGAAAGAGGGCTCTAAACTTCTTTTATGTCACCTTGCTTTTCTGTTGCAGCTCGTATGTAGTTCTGAATTTAAACTGGTTAAATTGATGTAGAGAACCTGCTGTGTGTGTGTTTTTACGAGGCCATACATTCATGGTAATGACACGGTGTTGCCACATGCCCTTTAACAGATGCCGTTTTCGGTGGCGCGGACTGTTGTTCAAAAGGCGAATGGCATCCCAAGCATCCGAGCTATGCTGCACGTAAGTCACCCTGCAGTAAAGAAGACAGCAGTGTCACTGCTCAGGAACTTGTCTCGCAACACCTCTCTGCAAAATGATATAGGTGAGCAAAGACTGACATTGTCTCTTGGGTGCTGTCTGCTCTCTTTCCCTCGAAGCTTCTTTCTTTAAAAAAAAAAAAAGAAAAAAGAAATGTGGAAGAAACCCGATCTGTGAGTTCAGTAGATTTTTACACCAGATACTTGCAATCATTTTACAGGGTTTCAAATAAAGAGTTTTGCCTAAGGAGGACTTTAACCTCAAGTTTTCTCTGGATTGTGTATTCCTCAGCAGATGCTTCCATTGGTGCTATTTTCAAAAATACATAATGGTAGTAAAATCTACACGGATTTGGAGAGGGAGTTTTTCTTCTGTTTAAAATAGGGTAAAGGAGGGTGAGTGGCAAGTTCTGTGTTGCCACAGCTACATAATGCTTTGCTAGAAATCACAGAACATCTCTAATTCTTCTAGCAAAGATGATATTTTCTGTAAGACAGAAAGCTTTGGAAGCTTCCAGCTCACAGGGTTTTCCTGCAAAAAGCTTTTGTGAATTCATGAATCTGTTGTCCGTTTCTGTGTGCCCACCAAAGGGAGAAGGGAAAATTGCAGGAATACAGAGGGTTCATGGGGCAGATTAATCTCCAGAATTCTGCAGAACAGAATCCGTCTCCTGGGCATTGTTCAATCCTTAGAGAACATTCTCTGTTAATGAGAATATTATAACGTTGTTGGGCTGATTTCAAAGGGTTAATCCATATGGTGTTAAAAATTACAAGTGGTGAATCTCCCAGAAAGAATTGAAATTAAACAGATGAGAGGTTCGGATTTCATCAGAAAAAATAATTTATGAAAGAGTGTGGAAAAGACAGAATAGCACAAAGCTTTGGAGACAGGAGCTTCATCTTGCACATACACAGTCATTTTCTTACTTTACCCATGACAGAGAGAACTGGGGGAATTTCAGATGAACCTTTTCTCCATGAAAAGGTATTCCTTATGATTGACTGAAAGCGTGCATGAATTCAGGTCAAATTCCTAAAAAACCTTTGGCCAGAGAAAAACATTTGGAGAGGCATACTGTTTTCTAGATATAAGTGTCTAAATTTATTAAGCAAAATGAACCCTTGTTATCAAGTTGAGATAAATTTAATATAAAATGTCTCTAAAATGATTGAAAAGTAGCAGAAAATCTCCCATTTTAGTTGACAAAAACTCCACATTTGTTCTGACCTGACATTTTCAAGATACTCCAAATGTGCCTTCTGAAAATTGCCTTCTTTTATGTACTAATGGAGAAAAAATGGACTATGGTGTCTGACATAATTGCTTTAACTGATACATGAACCTTGTCACACACCCGTCTGGAGGAATGAACAGTCTGGCCCAAGTGACGAGGTGTTTCTTGAGTAGGGTTGAACTTCAGAATATGATGTTATTCCTAAATAAATAGCTTACACAGAAAGTTGTGCTGCAGTCACCCTTTCTCAGTTTGCTGTATATCACTATACCCATGATTACCTATAGGACACAGAGGGTTCCTTGGGAAGTGGCAGCCTGCTTCTGGCACATACCTCAGTACAGCACACTAGGCATTAATGTATTGTGTATGAGGCAAATTACATACTATCTGATTTAGCGGGGATGCAGCTAACCTCAGTTGCGGGGATGTAATGCAGGTATGAAACCATGACTGTTGTGGGAGCACACAGCATCCTGACAGGTGAGAACGGGAGCAACAAGGTAGGACCCCTACCTAAATCTGCCACTGTTGGTAATGGAATTGCTTGTCTCTCTTCCAACTTGTAGCTAGAGAGGTTTTGCCTGATTTGGTGTCAGTACTTCCCGAGTCTGTCTCAGTGTCTGACATTGCCTGTGAAACCACAGCGTCCATCTGCTACACCCTATACAACCTGACACAGAGCAGCTCACACAATGCACGGCTTCTCCTGAGTTGTGATGGCCTGCCAAAGATTATTGCCATCAGCATGAATGACAGGTAAGGTGGTCAAGAAGTCTTAGCCTCACCCTTCTTTTCCTGGGCAAAGAAGAAGCTTCAACCTCTGCCACTTGTGGAGGAAAAACCACTTCATTTCAAGGTCCAGGACAGGTTAAACAAGAGTTGTGAATAGAATGCACGTATTGGGAGATACAGAAAACCATCAATCCACAGCTAAATTCATCACGTTCCAGCTTTTTAAATAGCTCATCAGGAGACAACTGCATAACACTGTGTATATTCTGATACAAAGAGTGACTGACTGTCAGATCTTACCTGTGTTACCATTATAACACAGTCCTGATAGTCTTTAGCAGTGAAGTGCAGGGATACATTTTATAAAACTCATAGAACTGTACTTAAAAATAATTTATAAAGTAGCATTTTAGAGAACAGACTAAAATTTTAATCATTCTTTAATATGTAATCACATAAAATCAGTATTTACTCAGAAGATAATTAATGCTTTATGAATATCAATAATTATTCTGTTTGCCTTCCTCCCTTTTTACAAAATGAAGGAGGAAAGTCATCCCAGTAGAGAGGGCCTCATGAGGCCCTGAGTAGTTTAAAGCCTAACTAGCCAGAGATTTTACCTACTGGAAAGATTATTTTGCATGCTTGTTATGCTGAGTGTGTATTCCTCAACTGGCAATTAATAGTATGGTAGCTGCTTTAAGATGTAGGCTACAAAGTACTTGATTTCTCCCTAATTTTGAAGAATGAGTGAAGCAGGGAGGCATATTTAAGTAATCAAGACGGCATAAAACATGCTGAAATACCTAAGAGAACAAATGCTAAGAGGTTACGTTTGCTGAAGTCTGTACATGCACTGTGATTATGACCTGGGAATTTAAATATGTTTTATGATTCTTTTTGCAAAATTGCAGTAACATGTTCAGCAAAGCTAGCAGGGCTGCTTCAGTCCTCCTGTACTCCTTGTGGTCACATACAGATCTCCACAATGCCTACAAAAAGGTAAGATATGGGTTAGAACAAAGGCACGCAGTCTGTCCTTTCAGACTTAGAACTCTCTCATTTGTCCTCTGGGGCCCTTGGCACTTCTACACTTACAAGAATCAACCTATGATAGGATTGCAAGTGGTCTCTGATTATTTTTTCCGAAGACTTATACTGCTTGAGTAATGCATGGCCTTAATTTATGCTCATCTGTGTTCATGTTCCCTACCTCTGTGGTTTTATATCCACTGGCAAAGTTTCTGAGAAGTGTAGCTGCTGCCTGCCGGGAGTGTCAGATGGTGGGAAGTGACGCATAGTAGGGGACCATCTACCGCTGGCTGAACCAGCCTAGCACAGAGGATCTAAGGTGCCAGCTAAAGCGAAGGCTGGGTGAGGCAGCTGCCTGCTTTAAAACCAGAGCAGATTCTTTCTCTTTATTTGGTCTGGTAGCCCAAGTGTAGAAAAGACCTAGGGACTGGGAAAGGTGTTGGCAAATACTTACTGCCGTAGTCAAATGGCCAGCATGAGTCAGGCAACAAACCGGTTTGTTTCTTTTTTCTTTTTTTTTTTTTTAAGCTCTGTGACTGCTTTTTCAACACACAGCTGAGTTAACTTCAACCTCTCTACCTTCAACCTGCATTTCAAACTGTTTTCAGTCCTTGTTTGTTTGCTGTTCAGAATTTGTCACCTAAAATTGCCTTTAACCTAAAACTGTTCCATGTTCTGAAGCCAGCCTTTAGCATTTATAAGTTGAATGTTGCTTTTTTGAGATTTTTTTTCCCTTGAAATTTGCTCCAGAAAAGTTACTTAGCATAATATGCTCTAATAGTGTTGCATCACACTCATCACACTCACATCACACTTCCCCACAAACTACAAATCTGTTTTCAAGAATAAGTGTACTGCATCCTTATAAATTCTTTTCTACATTTTGTCATCTCTGGGTTTTTTCAACTACATTCCTGACTTTACTGTACAGCAATATGGCATGACTTTTCAGAGGTCACTAGTAGTTTAGGTATGCTTACAAGACACATTTGTCAGATCTGAGTTTCAAAAAAATCTGATTACTTGCTGTTCCTGTGCAAATTGGGTCCCCTAGAAACACCAGGTATGGCACTGAAAACTGCAGACCACCTAATGCCTAGACATTTTTGGAAAGTCAATCTGATAAGCAACAGAAATTACTTGATCAAATGAGATGGATAAAGTCCTGAGTCATTTTGGCATCGCCCTGTGCTGTTTATTCTGATGGGCAAAATCTCAGCTGACAGTAGTCACTTAAGATCTAGGAGCCTGTAGAGCTGAGCTAGAAGAACAGACTCCCGATACAGTCACTGGAGAGAGTTAAGCAACTCCAATTACTCGTCTCACCTGTCAGACTAAATGGAGCATTCCTTGGGAGATGCCTGTTCTCTCGCTGTGACTGTAAAGGGCTCTGCCTTGGCTCTGTGTCTAGCTTTGAGACAGCTGAACCCACTCTTCCCTTGCAGAATCAGCGTTGAAAATAATGAATTATTTTGTTTCTTTCCTCCCAAAGGCTGACTTTAAGAAGACAGATTTCATCAACAGCCGGACCACAAAAGCCTATAACTCACTAAAAGATTGAATCAGAACATAACACCACTGAAGACAAATTAGATCATTGATCAGTTAATGTAACTATCTTCACATGATTGGTGTTGCCACTGTGAACCAGGAAGTATCTCAGAAAAAAAAAAAAAGATACTATGATTTTATATAAAGACTCAAGTGACCAGAGAGTAGCTTTTATGAGTTTTTAATCCTAATCACCTTGTGGTCACTGCATATATCAATATAAGAATAACCAAAGATGGATTCTTCAGGATGTCTGAGGTGAAGTTTCATCCAGGTTTACCACTAATCAGAGCTCCAGGTGAATGCCTTTCATCTATACAGAGAAGTTTGAAATGCTGATTGGCAGCAAATTCTTTTCAGACTGTTTTATATGAATAGTTTTCTACAGTGGGTAAGCGTCAAGTGCACTGCTCAGGACTTAGTAGTCTTTCATTCTTATTTTTCTCCACAAGCTAAATAAGAATCTCCACACTTGATAGGTATGCACAAGAAGCTATTTCACTACCTGTATTATAAAAGCACCAATGAAGTTAAAACTACTATTTTTGTATTGCTTGTACTCCTGGGCTCACTGGTTCTTAAGCCCATCCTATGAGATTTCATTAGCAACAAAACTGATTTTTGCATAGATTTTATCATCCCTTGTTCCTCTCATCCTCCCTCATGTGGCTGTTGCAAGTTGTAACTGTGTCCAGAAAGGGTTTTAACTACAACCACTAGGTTTAAGGCACTGTTTCAAACACTTTAGGCTAAACTTAGACCCATCATTCTTTACTAGTTGGTGGAGAAGTTATTTGCGGATGATTCAGTGATTGTTTAAAAAAAATTGCAATTTCAAAATAATCCTGTTGATAATCTATGTATAGTAAAGGGAGAGGAATCTTGCCTTTATTTTTGAAGTAATAGACACACACACAAGAGGTTAGCTCTGTGCTGCTTAAAGAATGCTGATCCTGCTTCATATTCTATTACACGAAATAATCCCTACAGCAGTTACTTGCAATGTGATAACTCTAGGACTGTGTCTGCACATGTGGGAACAGGTAACAGGAGGAAAAAAGTTCCTAAGCACCTAAAGGCTGTTACCATGATATGATGCTCAGAGAGGGTAAAGAAGCGCTAAAAAACTTCCTCTGCACTTTCAGTAAGATTTAACTCAAAACAACAAAAAAAACCCTCCAGTAGTTAAATTGTCCATTAAACTAATAGGAACTTCATATATAAATATATAGTAGTGTGTAGATTGGGTTACCAGCTGACATGATCTGGCATTACTCTTCTGAAATCAAGGGAGGTGAACTGCCTTTATGGCAATGAAGGTTTTGTCATATGTATTTACAAGCTTTTCTGCTCAACGAGAGCCCGTCCTCACCCCTCATTCTCAACTGCTGGCACAAGAATTATGGCAGCTGTTCTTATCCAAAAGATGTATAATCCTTTGATGCAGAGGAGATCATCAGGCCTCCTCATTTCAACATTCCTGGCTAAAGGTCTAGCTCCTACCAGAAACTTAGAACCAGTGGCTTGTGACATTGCTCTGTGTCCAGACATATTTCTGGATATCAGGGAGCTAAATTGTGCTGGAGATGCATCTGGTTCTCAGAGGATTCCCAGAAGGTCCCACATGTGCACACACAACAGAGTGTGCCCTGGGGAGGTAGGCAAACAACTCTGCTTTACCATCACTGATCATTTTCATAGATGTTAGTCCTCCACATTTGCTTTGAATAACTCAAATCAAATGCGTTCCAGCAGGAGGTTTTAAAAATACTATTATTTTTTTTTAGGAGGTCGTATTCAAAATACTGCAGATCCAAAAACAACACAAGTGAAGGGAACTTACAGCACCTCATGTTGAGGAAATTGTTTTTATAACTTTTTTAAGTATGATAGAAAACAGATAATTAAAATCTAACTTTTTCTTCTAACTTGTTAACCCAAGTAACACTGCATGTGCCACAACTGAATAAACATAGGAAACCTGGACTAGTCTGCTTTTAGTGCCCAAAAAGAAGTGATAGGCAAAATTAATATGCAAAGAATAATCCTGAATACAGGGTAGCATGGGAATGAAGAATTGCAGTCTTAAAATCAGGAAGGGTGCTTTTCAAAATGCTCAAGCACTAGTTTAGTTCTGTGAAACTCAGAGGGTATTTAAAAATCAAAACAATGCCAGGAAGTCTTAAATACCCTATTTAGTATGATCATCCCCCAGTAAGATGGTCTTATTAAAGGGATGCAAACTTTTTGGGTTGTTTCTATTGATTCAGTGATTTTAAAGTTCTTTTTCAGCTGAAATGATTCAGTGATTCTATCATAGTGTCCCTTTAAAATCAAAGCTGTGTTCCAGAATCACAAACTATCTCAGTCCAGGCAACAACAGGAGAAACAGAGACACGCCTTATTACAACTGATCTCCTACTTGTATGCAATCAAAAACATTTCAGCAGGACTCCAAAGAAAACAAAGCATGTTAGTCAGAGAAATAATAAAGTGCTCTCTAAAATGCAAAAAGTCTGTCTTTGTTTTTTTTGTTATTAGTGAACCTACTTGCGGGGATGCAGCAAATGTATTTTCAAGCCTTAACCCTTCCTTTAAAAAGGCAAATGAATTTTTAAATTAAAGCTAGGTACAGAGACTTAACCTTTTCTATAACAGGACTCTGTTACTGAAGCCAAGCTGAGCTGGCATCAGAGAATTGCAAATAATTTGTTTTTACCTAAAAGATATGTTGCAGCTTTCTTTGTCCGGTGTTGCTGACCTGTCAAACTACCCAGCATCTTGTTTTTGCCTCCCTTTAATTGGTATTTGCAAGTAAACTTCACTGTGGGCCACTGAAGATCTCAGAATTAGTTAAAATCATCCTCACCATAGTCTTGGACTTGGGAAATAGAAGATTCCCACTTGCTCTTTTCCTGAGAGGAGATTTGAAACCTTGAACTTAACTACACTGAGAAGCACCCAAAGAGTTTGGCTGAACAAGGAACTGACCCCAGTTCTTCCTGACTTGTGTCTCAACTACAGTCCAGTACAACCATCTTTTCACTGAATTGTTTTAGTAGAAACTCTTAAACAATATGGATAATTTTGTAGTAGATACCAGGGAAGAGAAACACTAATTAATTGCCAGAGATGTACTGTCACTACTCCTAAGTATTAGTGCTTTTTCTTCACTTCCTAAATAGAATTAAACTATTGCATTATGTGGTGCATAAACATGGGGTTTAGGTTACTTGACTTTTTTGTGAAGTTTTCCTTTTGAGTAGGAACATGCTGCCTAGTAAGAAAGGTTCAATCTTCTCTTCTGGTTCCATAGAAGACTGCACATAAGGTGAACTGGGACCAGCATAAGTCATGATACAAGAACTCCAACCCTTTCACTGGCCACTGCTTAGCCTGGCAGTTCATCCTCAGAAGGCAGTCCCTTAGAGCTCATGGCAGTCAGTCTGCCTGTTTGTTTGTTACCATGTTTAGCCCTTGGTTCCAGCTTGCCAGAAGCATTAATCTTTTCCCATCTTCAGCTTTTCAAAAAGCCCAACACTATGGATTCACAGCTCTCTTGAGGAGCAGTTAATGAGATAGCCTGATGAGCACAGTAGCACAATAAATCATGCACAAATTATGCAAAGTGTTGAAACTGATGTTTCCTAAGTTATTTCAGCTCCAGCAACTGCTCTTCCATTCTTTTAATTGATTAAACCCTCAGTTTACATTCCTGACTCACGCTCTAGACCCATCCCATAGGGAAGGTAATGTGACTGTAAGGCATCATCTGATAGGATGCAAAGATCTGGAAACAGCAGCAGAAATCAGACTGGAGGAAATGCATGTTTGAGCTCAACATCACAGTGCATGAAGGACAAGCCCTGAAGAATCAGGTGTTAGTCCAACCCCAGGAGTTATGCCTGGCAATGGAGATTTGCTCAGATATGCCAAAGACAGAAAGGGCTTTAGTGCAGAGAGAGAGTACACAGATCAGGGTTTTGCCATTCTCTGCAGTCATGCTTTGAATAGTTTAATAGGTTTGCATATGAAGGGGGAATAAACTGATGTTATCTTATTTCACATATTCAGTGCTGAAAACATTTTAATAAACACTTTAGAGGTATTGTAAACTCAGCATCAGAAATTAGTTTGCTTGTGTCCTTTCTTTGGCTGTATCTTCCGTTACTGTGTCCAGTGTGACTGCAAATAATTCAAGTTTAGGGACTCAACATTCGTTTAAAAATTTTTCACTTACTCAACCTAAGCTTCCACTCCCTTATTTGTATCTTACTGTTCTTAGTCATCACATCAGCCTAAATATCCACAGACAAAAAGAAGAGGAAGCAGGCATGTCCTTAGCAGCTACAATTTACAGTCAATACTGAAAATACCCCCAAGGCATCAGGGGCTTCTGAACATGCCCATGCCCTTGGTCACAGTGTAGGCAGCACCATGACCATGAAAGGGAACAGGGACAACACCAGCTGCAAATACAGTGCTCATCACCATGCCCTTTTTTCCATGTTCACCACATACTCCCTGTGAAACTGCTCAAGGCCCTCAATGCCTGCTTTTTGAACTGTCATCAGCTGTAGGACTATGAGTCAAACTGCTCATATCTTGAAGGATGCTGGTCTCTAAAGTCCCCAGGCTGCTCTTGCTCTCTGGAGCTCAGGGGGACACCACTACTGCCTTCATGATACTTAGATATCTGGGACCTCCTGTCACTAGATAGATTTAAAGTCTTGCTCAGTTCTGGAGAAATTCAATTGTTTGACCCTCAAAAATATGTCTTACTGTGTTTTCACCAGAAATCGAAATAGCCCAGTCTGAGCCACTGGGCAAACAGAGAAAAATAATGAAGAGTTAGAGGGGCTTTTTTAGCTGTTGCCAAGGAGGGCAAAGTCTTTCAGAAAGTTCAGAAACTTTTTGAAACCCACGAAGGTCATAAGATAATAGGGTCCAGCCAGAATAGCTGTGTTTGGCTTGGAATAACAACAAAATTAATCAATAATGTTGAACTCTGCTTGTAAAGCACACTGTGCCTCAGGATATATGAGAACACTTGAGGTTTAACTCAAAACTCTGGACATCAGGCATGTGTACGAGTTGAAATCCCACACAACTCTTTAAGGCTGGAGAACTTCAGATTTGGAAGGCAAGATGAACCATCTGTAACTGATATTATAAAAGACCTTTTAGGGAAAAGCAATTTGTTAACTAAAAGTGAGGAAATAGCATAAAGAAGAAAGAGGTTTTCTCATCATCAAACTTCCCTATGTAATAAAAATGTTGCTTGGCAGCATAGTTGGGGCAGGCTGTGTGGTGTGTTTGTGCTGTGGTTACCACTGCGTTGCATTGCACTGACAACACTTGACAAGACGTAGGATGCTGCAGTGAGAACAGTAGAGGCTTTCAACGGCAACTCTTACCCTTGAGGAGGGACAGGGTGGCCCTGGGCTATCTGCTCTCTGTGTGCATGTTGGGTTAGGTGTGTCATCCAACTCCTGCTTCGTGCTTAAAATGAAGGCTAGGATTACAAGAATTTTATTGTGTCTTTTGGAAAATTTAAATAGAGGCTCTTAACAAGTTTCTTCTTTCCTGATGCTAGGAAAAAAAGATGCTCTAAACATATGAGACATTTAGCCCTCAAGTACTATTTCATTGATAAAATAGTATTTGTTATTTTAAAAATATATAGAAAAATATTAGAGTTTTTAAAATAAAGCAAACTTAGGATGAGAAACTCAGGTCTAATGATACACGTGCTGATGATAACGTACAAAGCAGCACAATTGTTGTAGGGGTTTTTTTGTTTGGTTGTTTGCTTTTTTTAATGGTACTACTACTCATCCTGAAATTACTTAAAACCTGGAAGTCAAAAACTGGTGCTTTGGACAGCAGTAGTGTTCTTGCAGGTGTTATTGTAAAAATTTTGGTGTAAATGACACAAAGAGATGGAGGAAAATTTGTTTTCTGGTGTGAAAGGTTGGAGTAGAGGCATTTGAAAGAAATTTGAGTGGCAAAGTGTGATTCACTGAGGAAAGCTGGAGGGAGCTGGCTTCTCACTGGTGAGAGGTGTTAGTGGACAGGATCAGGCAGCAAATACTGCCTTGGCAAAAAAAAAAAAAGGAGTAAAAATGAAGTCGGTAAACTATGAAAGTGAGAAAGACCAAGCAAGCAGAGTGGAAAAGAAAGGAGAATTATCAGAAGCTCTGAAAGTCACTTGGCAGCTAGCAAGACCATCTGAATGCCATGTCAGAGGCTCTTCCAGTACCTCCAGCAGGGAGGACTCATCTTAGGAGACCTTCCTTTCAAACCCTGACAGAACCACAAACTCTCTTCCCAACCTTGTACAAGGAGCAAATAAGAAGCTGGAGTGGAGATTGCCACGGTGTAAGGACTGGGCATTGCTGAGAGGAGTTGTTTTGCAGGTTTCTGGGGTTCTGTCTCTTGCACAGCTATGTCTGTGAGCCAGCAGCCTGGCCAGTGCTGTGCCTTCTAAATACCCAGCCACTAAGGACGTTTCATGATTACATCAGTTATTTTCTACTGTTATGAAGAGAAGTGGACAAAATCACCATTACTTTAGGGTTGTAATTAAATTATTGGGGGGGGAGGGGGGGTAATTTTGGATAATAAATTTCCCACAACAAATTCTATAGTCTGTAATATGCTCACCTTTGAAAAAAAAGAGATGTTTAGTGCAACTGAAAGGCATGGATCTGTATTTTACAGGCAACCTCATGTTCTTCACGTCTACTGCAGTGGCTACAAATGTATGTGTGTTAAACAAACAGCTGCTTTATACCCATCCTGTGAGCACTCACTCTGTGGAAAAAAAAATGCACTTAGCAGCATCAACCAAACATCATGTCCGCTGTGGTTGGCAAAAGCCTTGGAAAGCTCAGGTCTGCTCTCAGGTTCTCCATAAAAGTCAGCAAAGAGTAGTCAGCTGATTCCAGTCAGGAAAGAAAACAGAGATAATTAAGGTGTAGCCCTGAAGAATGGTCCCTGATATACCAACCACCTGCAGCAGATGCATATTTTGCTCTGTCACTGTTTCCATACCTGCAGTCTGGTGGCAGGACCTTGTCTAGAATTTTTTTCTCAGTAGACACTAAAGAAAAAGTAAAATTAAAAATCAGTGTAACGTCCCAAGCCAGAGAAATATTTTACCACAATTCTTGTTAAATTCTTGTTAAGTCATCATGACCCCATGGTTTGGGCAAGAAGACACCCTCCTGACTGCTAGCAGCATCATTGGTAAGGCTTCTTCACCCCAGGCAGTCCCCAGGATGTTTAGCTCTGGCTGCAAGCAAAGCCCCAGCATGACCTGATGTCTTCACAGAAAGGGCAGGAAATAGCACATAGTTTACATTGACTTGTGTTATTGTCCTTTAAGCAAAGGCATCTTTGTCAGAGGGGGCCAGTTTATTTTTACATGCATGTCATTTAACAATAGCTTTTTCAGGGTAAGAAGAGGAAGGCAAGGAGGAAAAGAAACAGAGGGTTTCTCTGAAGATCTTGCCAACATCCTTTCTCTTTCTGGGCCATAACAATAACTCTCCTCCTAAATGAAGCAAAACATGACTCTTCCCCCACCCGCTTCCAAGATAAATAACTTAATGTTTTTTTGGGGAAGGCCTGTGTAGAACAGGCAGGCTGAAAACTGCACACATGCTATGTAGGGAAAACCTGTTTTGATATGGCTTAGGAGACAAAGACTGAAGATGACATCTCTCTAACAAAGTTGAGACCAGAAATAATCCAGCAGTCCAATCTCTGCTCCCAGTTCCATCTCCTTTAAATTTAGCAGCAAAATCAGGGTAAGATACTGCTTAACTCCATAAAACCCAAAACCCATCCCCAGAAACAGAAAAGTCAGCACAGGGTTGAGGGAAGGGAAGAGCTCAAAACAAAGGATGTGTCAAGTGTGGCCTGAGGATTTTCTAGCCAAAACGAAGTGAGATGCATCTGTTTGGGTCCTTTTTCATTACAGCAGTAGGTGTGTTGGTACAATGGTTGCTCACCAGTCTACAAGCCCTGCACAGGTGAGCAGAGTTAAGGCTACAGCAGTACAGGGAAGCAACGTGTGCCCATACAAAGACACACACTGGTGTTTTGCAGGACCTCTAAGTATAAAAAACTGAATCTTTAAGGTGGGATGAGAGCGAATTTAAGAACATCAACACTGTAAGGGATGGACACCTCTAAAACAAGAGTTTGTTCCCAGTTCTAAGAGGTTTCAGAGGCTCTCAGGATTTCTCCCCACCTTGCCATTTCACAGGAAAGGGACACATCAGGAGATTCAGTCTTGCTGACTGAAACTTCACTCACATGCAAGGTGATTTCTGAAGGGACAAGAGATTTATGGCAAATGTCTTATGCTTATTTATTATTCCCTAAAGAGCTTTGATGGGAAGCATATTCACTAATATTGTTCTACTTGGTGGGATTCTCCAATTGTCCAAACATACCTCTCAGAAACTACCAGAATGGTTTATGGAAACATTTCTGAGAAAAGTGGTATTTAAAAGCCTTGCATACTTGTATTTCCTCTTGGCAACAGGTCAGTTACCAGTCACTGGCTTTCTCCCATGGCTGAATTTAGCAGACCATCTCCCTCCTGCATCACTTGCCATCTCCTTCTTCCTGCTATGAGGTTTCTAAACCTGTGAGCCCTTCCCTGTATATCTCTGACCCTTGTAACTTGCAGGTAAGGAGATATATCAGCTTTCTCACATTTGTGCAGTGCAGTGCCTACTTCTTTGCATTTGTCTGGTAACTGCATCCACTACAGAGATAGAACCTCTTTGGAGTATTTTTTAAAGTCTGCTTATATGAGACACCTGTCCCCATACACATCTTTCTACTCTAAGGGCTTTTGATAGTGCAGGAGAGATAGTTCTGTTAAAGCTGAGCTTTTAGTTTGGTATTTGGTAGCTTAGTTTAGTTTGGTTGTAAAACCTCAGGCTGTAAAAAAAAATACTAAATCACTACACCTTAGATTTTCAAGTTCTGTTAAAGGCTTTCTGTAATTGAAGCTATAAATTGTTTTGTTTTTTTTTTCACTCCAGCAGTAAAGCAGCACATGATTGAGACAATTTAAAAAACCTTCATGTTCATTCATTGACTTCCGCTTTTTAAATGCTTGCTGGGGATGTAAAGCAACCTACAAATGCTTGAAACTAAGCCCCAGAGATCACAGAATCAAACTCGTTACAGTAGTGACAATGATGAAACAAGGGGCAAGAGCATCATGCTGAGGTGTGGTAGATTCAGGCCAGGCATTAGGAAAAAAATTCTTAGCAGGTCAGGGATGTCCTGCCAGAAATGGCTGCCCAGAGAGGTCAGAGATGCTCCATCCTTACCACTTTTGAACACTTGGCTAGAAAAAAAACAACCTGATAACTCAATATTTCCTATTCTGTGTGCAATGCCAATGGTGACATCTCCAGTGCAACCAAGACAGTTGCTGACAGCAGATGACACTTCAGCGGTGTTGCTGTGTTTGCTCCCCTTCAGTACAACACAATTGCTTCAGGATTTTGAAAGTTTCTTGTCCTGAAGTGAAAGCATAAGAAACTAGATTAGGCTCATGTGGATAGAAAATCTTCAAGGTAAGTTTTGCTGGAGACTGGGAAATATTTTCCACTTAAAAGCAAACTCTACCACTAGTCAAGAGTGCAAATTCCAAGTGGCCCTGCCAGGCTACAGGAAGGAGACAGAGTAACTTTTGTTCCAACTAACATTAGCATTTAACTAGTCCTGACCAATGACACTAGACCAAGATGTTTATTTGATCCTGTTTTAATTCCCCAGCACAAAGCTTAGTTAAGTAAAGCAGATAGATTGTCACAAGTTTTGAATGCTTCTGTACTTCTATGTTGTTGTTCTATTCAAACCAATAGCTTTGCCTCCAAAAACTTTCATATAACCCTGAACTTGAAGGGGAAAATACATTTGGGGGAGAAAACCCCCCACACTTTCCTGAAGAGGGTCTTAAAAATCACCAGTAGAAAAGAGCTTCCCCATATCTATTTTCAGAATCTACTGTACTTGAGCATTGATTTTTCATCATGCTGACAGCTTCCTGTACCGTGCTTTTATCTTTTTGTGCTGTCCTTTCAGTAGAGCTCTCACATTACAGCTGTAATAGTCACCACCGGTCAGACTGGACCAGCTCTGGAAATTCCTTTAATCAGCTCACTGATCAGGAGCTTGAATGTGAGCCCCACATTAAGAAGGAGTCTGATCTCTTCTCAAAGGACTTTGAGTCTTGCCTAGCTGATGAATGAGCAACCCAGTCAACTGTGAAAAACATCTCAGATAAGGAGGAAACTTGACCTTCTTCATTAGCTGTTTCCACCAGATATAATCCAGATGAATTCAAATCTTGGGCTTTCAGTGCAAATATTTGCATAATGTGGAACTTGTTTTTCTCACTAAAGTCACCATGTTAGCATTAATGAGCATGTTCAATAGGTAAAAATATTAGAAGTTATCATTAGCTAAAGTGCTAGGTCTTCAGTTATAGACTCATTTTGGTTATGGGTCTTCATTCCTTTCTATTTTCTTTTTCTATTTTTTTTTCTTTTCCTGAAGATAGACTAAAATCGGGGGGAAGAGGATAACAACAATAATGTACTGTAGAAGTCTTCCTAGTTTGACATTTTGGAGCTTCTTTTGTAATTAATATCATAACTTAGAGCTCAGCTATATTCTGCTGCTTTTTTTTGTTTGTTTGTTTGTTTCCAACAGCCTGAGTTAGAGATGCTAGTTTACCTGGAACCTGGGTATAAGCAAGCAATGGGTTAAAGTAGAGCCCATGGGGACTGAGACCACATTTTTAAACATATTTAGAAATTTAGTTCATACTCAGGTAAGGGGAGTGGAAAAAGACGTGGCCTGTGGATAGCAGTTAATAGAGAGGTAAAGTTAATACTGCATCTGTCACTTAGTAAATGCTGAACAAAGTGACAGAGCTCAGGAGGGAAGAGCCCAAATCTGCGTAAAGGAACTTTAGGCTGAAATAATTTACTTGTTATACCTCCCGGGCAGAATGTTGCAGTAATCTGCTATTCTAACAGCAGTAATGAAGTCAGAAGTAGCTTGTTCACAAGATAAATTCCATGTTTCCTTCTTGGTTGATGTAAAATTTAAGGACTATCTTCTAAAAGCTCCAGGTCTCAGCAATGGTGTTGTTTTGGCCAGCCTGCATTGTAGTTCTATGAAAACATATAAACGAGCCAGCAGTGATTGCTAACAGAGGAGTTAGTCCTGTCCTTACAAAACTGAGATCCATCCTGCCATGCAGAGCCCAAGCACTGAGTTCAGATACAAGGAAATTGAGTAAGTGCTTTAGGAACTATCAAAGACCTCATTATACGGGAAAACTTTAGCCCAGATTCTTTCTTTCAGTATGTTTGAGACTTAGCTGCCATGACAAGTCACATATAAAAATTGTGATTTTTATTCCTAATGCCTGTGAGCATTTTAAGAAAAAAATCATATAATTCCACTTACGTACAGAACTCTCCTTTAATACTGCATATCCAAGCTTCTGCTTACAAAGTACAGAGGAAATAACAACCTAAACACTCTGCTCAAACTGCATGTTATGGTTCAGAATGTACTGCAAGAAAAGACCAACAAGTTTTACCTGTTCTTGAAGAGTTTACTGGATTCCTGCACCCAGAGGTAGTCTGTTTATTGCTGCTCACCTGTCAGATCAATGAAAGCCTCCAGGCTTCAGATAAATCTGGTATGAATTTGGTGCCCTTTCAAACCAACCACTCTTCTCTGGCTTCATCTAAAAGAGCAGTGGGTGAATTAACCTCACCTGTGTCATTTCAATCACATAAGGACATAGCTTCTTAAAATATCTGCTTGAGGTGATTTTCCAGAGACAATCCATGCCACTTCCTCATCAAAGGATTGATGTGGTAGTTTGTTGATGTTGCTTTTTAATGCTTTGAAAAAAGCTTATTGAAAGGACTATTGTTGGACCAAGTGGATTTGTCTCAGTGTCTGCGAGGAGCCCACATGTATGTGAAATGAATATACAGGCCGGTATGCCACAAGTTAAAAACCAAAACAAAAGCAAAACAAACAAAACTAAAAGGGTCAAAGATACTTTGAAAACTGTTCTTTAGGGCAATGGGAATTTCCAGAGCAACTCAGTGTTGCAGAGCAGTGTAACAGTTTAGAAACAAAACAATCACCATTCCTAGCAATACTCACTTATCCCTATATATATGTATATCCCTATATATCCCATATACTAACTCTAAAACTTCCTGTCTTGTGCTTTTGAAGGGAATTTTTTTTGTTGTTTTTTTTTGTTTTTTTTTTTAATGCTCCTCTCTGGTTCCAGTAGACTGATCAGTTTGGAAGGGAGCTGCTCTTTACTGATGTTCTGTAGCAGCCATGGACACCACAAAGGCCCAGTGAGCATAAGGATGTGAGGCCATACATCACCTTCCCATCCTTGCTGAAAGAAATAAGAGAGTGAAGGTTTAATAATTTACAGTTATAGAATGAGCAAATGTTAGTTAGGATGGAAATCTACTAGTTTAGGGTTTTTTTCCACAATATATAGTTTGTTCTTACTATTAAAAGAATATAGACTTTCCAAATCTGTAAGTAATCTATCCATGCTACAGCTCACTCAGCAGGATAAACAAGTTTGATGCAGGCAGTTCTGCAGCCCAGATTCAGTCTCAGATTAAGATTAGGAAAATTACACAATCCATCTCAGCCATGAGACCAAAGATCTGAAGAAATATTCCAAGAGATCAGAAAGCCCACAAGGATATGGATAAATTTGTCTTCTAACATCACTTTTTACAGTTTGAATGGACTGCAATTTCAGTGATTTCTATCTCCCTAATCTCATTTTGACACTCAGTGCTTTGAGACACCTGTAGGAAGGTGAAGTTTAGAAGTGCTGTACTCCCTTTCAAAGGTGGCAGCCACCAGACACAAATGCACTAGTCCAGTTTGGGTTTGGGATACACTGATAATATATGTAGGGACATGAATTAAAAGTGCTTACTTCAGATAAAGTGCTTTATTTTTTTATTTCCCAATACATTCATTTTGATCGCAACTAAACAAAGAATTTTAAGGAGCATCAATGCTCTGAAGAGAGCTACCACCAGCCATGAGCAGTTGAACTGCTATGTGCACAGCAGGTTCAGGAGTTGCTTGGGTGTTACTCCACCCTCAAGGTTAAATACCTATCAACTCCTTTTCTTTTTTGATTTATTATTTCTGACAGACAAATGTAGATTAAATCTGTTCAGCAACTCCCACACATTTATTTTAGGAGCTTCCTCATGCAAATATGCTAGCTTAAGGGCATCCTTTTGCCAAGAAGGCTTTCATATCATCTAGGTTCTTTCTAGAAAAGTGTGAAATCTATTCAAGTACAGCAAATTCCAATGCCTCTCTGAATACACGTGTGTGTTTGAGTGTATCTATACAAGAGTTACAAGAAATATGTTCTCAGGAATGACAGGGGGAAAAATCCATTAGGAAAGACCAGCAGTAAATTTACATTTTTACTCTGTCCCCTAAAGTCTCCAGGATATGGTCTGCTTTGGAACACAGAGAAAGAGATTAATCTTGAAAATAAATTACAATCCCAATGGCAGTCTAATGGCTATTTTCACAAGAATTCACAGTGCTTTACAAGTTGCTCAGCCTGTGTTGGCAACAGCAATTTTTAACCCTGCCTTCCTGCTCACAAACACATCACCTGGTTGACACACTTGGATGCCCTTAGATGCCAGCTGCATGTTGACAACAGACTGTAGTTCTGAAATGTAGTGCACCTTTTTTTATTTTTCCTCAGAAGTATTAAAAGCCACACAGGGTAATTACAACAGTTCTGCAACCAAGGCAGAATGCTGAACCTGCCTGAGCCATTCTCCCACTTGAAAGTGACACTCCAATTACAAGTTTCACTTGGCTGGCAGCTTTAATTTATTGCACATCAACAATATGCTGAAGTCGTAACTTCATTTCACACTGCACAGGCCCATCCCATGCAGGGATAACAGTGAAGAGAACTTTCTTTGGCAACTCACCCCCGCAATCCCGGAAGGAGTAATTTAGGTGCCAAGTTTAGGTAGAAGTTTCTGCTACATTTTGAATGTTGCCGTTACAGCTTGTTTGCAGTGAAGCTCCACACCAAAAGTTATTTGTAGAAAAGCGAGGACATGGCATATTTACAATATTAGTTTTAAGTGCACTCTGCTTGGACAAGAACAGCAGTGATTTATCGACCAACTGTTTCTGCAAATTCACCCTGCATCTAAAAGAAAACAAATACAGAAAAACAGCAAGACTCTGTTTCTCCCTCACATTGCAAAGGAGAATTAGAAGGGCAAACAGCTCAGGTAAACTAGAACCGCTGGTTTTTCTAGCGCAGTTTGGACAAGGAACCCTTTGTTAGAAACAATCCCTTTGTGTTTCAGAATGTTTTTCTCATAATGCTAATAATACTCATACATGAAAGCACAGTCTTTCAAAACATATTTCTGCCACAGTGAGGAAAAAAAATCATATAAGAAAATGCATTCTTTTAATATGTGAAATATTGAAGAAGCCACTGTTCACCTAGGCCAGTTTTTAACACTTACAGAGGAAAAAGCATTTTCTTTGGTTGCCCTGGAGGTGTATCAGGCTGTGAGAGGAACCCTCTGCCTCTCCAGACAGCCAAGAGCAGCTTTCCCACAAGGCATGTGTGTGTACGTGTGTGAGCACATGTGTGTGTGTGTGTGTGTGTGTGTGTGTGTGCGTGTGTGTGTGTGTGTGTTTTTGGTGGGGAGGTTGCCCAAAAGCAGCACCATCTTTACAGGCAGCCTCAGTGCAGAAGTTGTGCCCAGGGCTGCCACTGTCACACTGGTGTAGGACTCCACTATTGGCACAGCTGAGAACCCACCAATGGTGCCACCGCGCCACTCTCCTCTGGCAACACGAGGCCTGGCAGGTCTGCCTTCCAGGGAGGACACAACCCAGCAGCTTTTTTTAAGAAATGTCTGGAGGCCCTGACTGCAAACTGCTCCCAGTTCATGCTCCAGATTTATTAAGGCTTTGTGCAAGTATAGTTCCTTCAGTAATGACGCTAAAATCATCTTCTAAGCTCTCAAGAAAACTACATTTCTAGCTTGACCAGCATAGAAGAAGATAGATTAATTAAAACAACCAGATTTTCAGGCAGAACATACTATTTGGTATTTCAGCTCTGTAATTTTCTAGCTCTACAAAAATTATTTTGCAGACGATGAGATCTGCTCAGGTTTCTTCTTAAGATAGCATGTTTCCTTTCACAAGGAATGCTCACCTCCGTGTTTGTGCTAATAAAAATATTCTTCATTACTTTTATTTCACCTGTGTTGTGTATTCTGTCTGATCTCTAAACTAAAAAGATCAACAACAACAAAAAAAAATTACTCCAGCAAGGTCTGTAGCACATCCAGCTAAGAAATCTGAACTGTGTTAATTTCAGTGGCCAAGCTGCTTTCATGTTAGTCTCAATACAGCATCAGAAATAGCCAAGTCAAATGACCATTTGACCCATTTTTTACTCTTCCAATAGGTCAGACAGAGTTCTAAATGATCTCTGAACTACATAAAAAGTATTGCTAGCATAAAAGAAATAGATGAAACAAGACAGATGAGGTGGAAAATAAGATAACCACTACTTAAATAACATATTTATTGCAGTTGTCAGAGCTTAGTAAAACATACACTAGAATGTGTAAACTGCCATAACCTCTGGAGACAACCAATTGTCTCCAGGCAGAGTGGAAAGGTTCAAAAGGGCCACAGGGTGGTAAGCATAAGATTATTGTTAGAGAGGGCAGGTCAGTAATTTAGAGGTGAGTCAAACCAACTTGATATGATATATTAAGCTACATTCTGATAACAAACAGGGACAGAGTCTGAAAGTGCCTAATACATTCCCTACTAAGAATTTACTAGGTGAACTCACAAGGGCTTGGGTCACCCAGATTTGAAAAATTCTTCTTCCATTGAAATTCAGCAGGAGCAACAGTAGATTAGCAGATTCCCTGGGTTGCCATGAGCACTGCATCTTCACAGAAACTTAGCAAAAGAGGACTGGCATCCAGTAAAAAGGTGTGATTTAAGGTGAGATTTAATTGACTTTGGACTGAACTGAAAGGAAAAAAAAAAAATTGATGAAATCAAAGAGTGATAGCTTCAAGGTATTATGAACCGTCAATTAATTGTACTTCAAATGTCTTTGTAAAGAACCCCTTTCCAGTCCGATCCCCTTGAAGACTAGTTTTCAACTAGTTGCTAATGAGGAGTACTTGGAATGTTTCCTTAGTGAGGTTAGTCAACACATGATCATTCAGCAGGTTTGTGGAGCATTTAGAAACCCAAATCTTGCCTTGAAGGGCATTAACTGTGCAAAGTCGAGGCAGGCAGCCATCACAGCATCACACAGGACACGGAAATCTTGCATTTCAATCTGGATGTCACTGTTGGCTCAGTGTGGTTTTGTAATAGTTTAAACTAACTGAAATGGCTGCTTTTCCTCCCTCATGACTGTACTTTCCCTCTGCCTTCCCTTACAACAATTCTGGCATTTATTTGACTCCTCTTTCTCTTTTTTTTCACCTTCTTTGCTGTGGTTCCTTTGAGGTTGAGTAGCTCTCCAGACAGCTTGTCTGGGTGTCAGGCATGTGGCATTAGGTCAGGGCAGACACACACAGCTGGGACAGGCTGAGGCTCTGCCTGCAGTCACCCTTGCACGTTTTGATCTGGCATGTTACCAACCTTGGCTATGACTCTGACGTGCATGACCTGACAGGCACCTTACTCATCAGAGGGCAGAAGCTCCTGCCACCATCCTCAGCCGAAATCAAGACTACAATGACAGTAACTGGATCTCTTAGCTGTCCTCTTTCTTGCTATTATTCCATGCAATTTATTTGTATGTGCCTTTCAGTGAGGTCCCCGAGTCTCATCACAGGTCTCCAACCAGTCTCATCACTGCCCAGACTGTGGTGCCACACCTGCAGGTCAGGGCTTTCAAGGAACAATAGAGTGAGCCAGAGCCCATCAAACCCCGTGTTAGCCAATCAGAAGAGAAGCACTCCAGGAAAAAATATCAATGTGTGCATGCATGCCTGTCATACCAGGCCATCATGCTCCATGCAGTGAGCCAGGAAAGTGGGTCATATGTTAGAGTCTGGAAAGAACTTCTGCCTTCCTCTTTCCTTCAGAGAACAAGAGGAGTCACCCTTTTCAAGTCTTCTCTTGCTTGAAGCTGTTTGACTCAGGTCCTGAACCTGTACCTCCTCCCTAGGCAGATGAGAAAAACCACAAGCTTTGTTACTTGCATTGTTTCATGGTCATGGGTGATGTTAATTGCCTCAAAAGCAATTAATTTCAGGAAGCATTCTCTTAGACTGCCCACTGAGTCAGAATACAACCACTAAACAAGTCATAAAGATATATATCACAGCCCATTATTTCATTAATCTTGGAAGAGCTGTAGTAGCATGTCTTACCTGTGACTCACAAACCCAAGATGTTTGGGTGCTACCTGGTAAGTTAAAGCCTTGTTTCTGAAATGCTGGCCAAAGCAAGCACCTCCTCTGGGATAGCTGAAGACTTGCATGATGCAAAGTTTCAGCCTCCAGCCTCCAAGAGGATACAGCACCTCAGCTGCTGGTGGACTGTGCACTGGTAGTCCCAAGTCAGAGCAGACAGCCCACAAGAGCTGATTTAGAGAAGGTGTTAACTGACTATAATGAGGCCTGAGCAAAGTGTCCAAGTTAAAAGCTGACCTTGTCATTCAGTGAACTTATTAGCAACTGACACGACTCACTAGGATAATTTCTGTGGAGAAACGGGGGCCAACGTTTGGGTCTTAAATAAAAGAGAGGGTTCTGCATCAGGCCGTTTTCCCCTCACCTATACCTACCAGTCAGAAGCAAATCTGCATTTCAGGTAACCAAAACACCGGTAAGTAGAGCTATCACATTTCCCTGGTGCCCTCTCAGTCTTCCTGCACAAGCCTTAGAGGCAGAAAACAGAAAAAACACCCAAGTGGGAGTCCGCCCCAGCTGTGCAGGCTTCAGCCACTCCAGCTGTGGGATGGGAGGAGGGCTGCAGGTCTTCAAGTGCCACTGCTCAGGAAGGTGCTCTCCTTGCTCCATAACTGCCTGAGTGCAGAGAAGTTAAAAGGTCAGGGTGGGATTATATTGACACGTTTGGTCTGTGCCACATGCACCCAGCAAGGAATTGACTGGTGCGATTTCACTCCCTGGGTCCTTTGCCTACAGCTGTGATTTAGCTCAGTGAACCACAGCTGGCCAGCTGAACTCTCGACTGGAAACGCACGCCTATCCTCAGTTTTGGTTTAAATGGGATTACTCTGCGTTTTTTTCCCACAGGTTATTTCCACCGAAGGTCTCTCCTGTGCAGTGCCACGGCCACAGATTACGCGGGGGCAATCAGTGCACGCCTGTGACTTCACAGCCGCAGAGGAAACGCCCCCGCAGGCAGAGGAGAACGCTGCCCCCCTCCTGCCAGCCCAGCCCACAGCTGGCACAGCCCTTCGCTGCTGCTGGGACCGACCCACCGT
Source organism: Formicarius rufipectus (assembly GCA_013399695.1). Lineage (NCBI taxonomy): Eukaryota > Metazoa > Chordata > Aves > Passeriformes > Formicariidae > Formicarius > Formicarius rufipectus. Next base: position 28,824 of record VXAU01006132.1, on the reverse strand, counting down.
GTTTGCTGGGAGCCAGCCCAGGGCAGCAACGCGGGGCCGGCGTTGGGCTCTGCCTGGGAAGTGGCGGCACAGCGCCCGCGGTGATTTCGCCTGGCACCGTCTCCGCTGCAGGAGTTACAGCAGGATCGATCCATCCTCGCTGCCCCGACCTTGCAGCCGGTGCCGCCTCACAGCACAGGCTGAGCGTGGAGGAAAGCACAAGGGGCCATACCGAGGTCTCCCCTGGAGTCAGGCTGCCGAGGCAGCAAAGCTCCAAGGGCTGCTCTGCTCTCCTGAGACTTGCCTGGAAACCAGCACTGCGTGTGACAGGTGCTGAAGGGGAGGGACGCAGAAGAGGCGCTCGAAGCGAGGGTCGCAAGCCCGGGCTGCAGCACCTCCGCCCCAGCAGTTGCTCCTGTCCGCTGGTTTGAGCGCAATCATTTCTGTATCCTTGAGTCCACTCGACCCTGCACTGTTTTCCCGAGTTGCTGGGCATGCGCTCCCACTCTGCCATTGCAGAGAAGATATTAACCCATCATAAAATTAACCCGTTTTCCCTGGGAGCAGAAGCATGGTGATTTCTCTAAAAAACTAAATCTCAATAGGATCAGATAAGGGAGCACCATTTCAGATACTCTGAAAAAGGTCCCAAGTAAGGTTAACAAGAGAAAATCTCACTTTGAGATGTGAAATAAAATTGTATTTTGGATTGAATACAGTATTTCCTACTTCTAGCTTTTCTTTTTCGTTTTGTATTACAAGAAGCAAAGGGAAGTGGAGAACACAAATGAATAAAATGCACCCAAGATGCACAAAAGTCCTCAGTGATCTGAGCAAGAACACACCTCAGGAGTGGGAGATGTCCAGTTAAACCTGTGTCCTTCACCTGCCCTAGCAGCTCACAGAGCACATACCAGCGTGTCCCTCCATGGTACAGCGTGATAGGACCAGCCTATCTCTCTTTCACAGATAGTGCTACAAATATTTAGGCCCAAGGTAACAAAACACAACAGGACTACGTATTTCCAGAGAACTGATAGGAGTGATCAAGCAGTCCAGGTCCTGTCCTGGTTTTCATGAAGGTGCTACATAGCGTTTATGGGAGCAATTTCCTGGGAGCAATTTGCCAGGAGAAATTCGTTGGAATTCCTGTGCTGCTAAACATCTTCCTTCTCACGCCTCATCCCAGGAAACATTCAAGGGCAGGTTGGATGGGGCTCTGAGTAATGTGACCTAGTTGAAGATGTCCCTGCTTATTTCAGGGGAGCTGGACTAAATGACCTTTGAAAGGTCCCCTCCAATCCAAATGATCCTGTGATTCTCATTAAATCATTTGTTTAACAAAGTTCTAACAACCCTGCCTTTCCTTGTAAATCCTAGTTTCTTCTGAAGAGTGGACTCATCTGCTTTCCTAATCACCACCACATTAATCACTTTTCCAGGAATTTTGCAAGGGCACATGTAGCAACAAAAATTTAGCTAATAAAACAGATTTAGTTAATACAAGCAGGACCTGACAGCATTTTGACATCAAGGTTAATAGCCTTGATATAACAGAATTAAACTATTAAAAGCATTTAGGGTGTGGATGTAACTTGAAACAAATTTAGGAAATCAAACCTGACAGGCTACCACGTAACAAAGTAAGAGAATTGTTTTGGGATCTCACTGGGGCTCTGATTCCAATAAGAAGGCATCCAAGTAAAACAAGAGGAATTATGAGAATAAAATTAATGTTTACCCACCCGAAGTTTAGAACTATTTTCTGCAGTTTCATGTTCATGTTCACTATTACAGCTGTGAAAACAATCATTAAAAAAAAAAGAAGAAAACGCCTAATGGGGTAAATGAACTTTTGACTAAATACTCTTATTCCCTTCAATTCTACAATACCTTTGAAAGGTGAAACCTCTGTGATAGTCCTATCAGATGATTTTGAACACTTGGGACTCTGTGGGGAATGAGAAGTTGTTGGGGCCAGAGATGCTACTGTTGGAACATGCTCTTGTTTCCTACAAAACAAGCATATGCAAATAATGAGAGGAAGGAACTAAGCCAGAAAAAGACTCTTTTGACCCTGTCTTTCTATTCAACTTGTAATATTACTGATGAGGAAATAAAAGCAATTTAACTACAAACTCCCTCATGCATATCAGCAATTAGAATTTTAAAGGCATGGTTTTAGTGCCTTTTATTGTTCTGTAGAGTCACTTTGTAGTCATGTTTTGTTGGGAAATAAATGAAGGGTAAAAAGGAGCGGCATATCAGAGTTCAGAAAATAAAAGTAGAATGATGAGGCATAATACGGGATCAGGAAGATGACAATTCCAACTTCATATACCATAGAAGAGTTAGCTGAAGATAGTGGGTCTCGTTGCTGGAGGGTACCTTTTAGCTCAAATGAAGATACCCTGACTGCACTGCTGGAGCCTGAAGACCCAGAAGACACTGATCTGGCAGTCCTGAACTTCTTTGTGTCTCCTCAAATAAACAGTAACTTATGGGCACAAACAGTCGATGGCACTGCCCCAGCAAGAGAACTTCAGTGGTGTGAACCCTATCACCTTCTCTTTCTTTTGATTTTCTCTTTAGTTGTTTTTTTTTGGGGGTTTTTTGGTTTGGGTTGGGTTGGGGTTTTTTTTGTTTTGTTTTTGCTCTTTTTTTGGGGTGGGGGACAGGCAGGAGGGGACAGCTGAGGAGGGAGGGGAACATGGTTTTGACTTTTCTGTTATGCTAGGTGCCTTGAAATACCTTTAAATTGTAATTTCACATTCAACAAACCAGTTCAAGCCTGTTGTCACCTCCATTTTTATATATTTTTTTAATGTATTTTTGTGAATATGCTAACCTGGACTTCATTACATTTTTTCAATTCAAACCCAGGCTGCTGGTGCCTTGCCAGCTGCCAAACATCCTCAAAGGCAAGAAACTGGCTTCTGAAACTAATTCATGAACTCTAGAAAGAGAGCAACTCTTTAGTGCAAGACTCCCTTCCTCAGGACTTACTGTTGAGTGAGAAGATAACAAATTAATAACATAGACCAACTTTCATTTACACACAGAATTTGGAGCATATTTTGATTAATATGGGGTATGTAAGCTTTGATTCTGAGGAGAGCAAAATGCCAGTCAAAGGAAATAACTACACCAAGCATGACTTGTGCAGAAGGCCCTTCAGCGAGGCAGACCATGCCCAGGAATCCCACAGTGATTTTATAGAGGAGGATCCTCATTTTCCATAGAGTGTTTGGGGAAGAAGGGAGACAAGAAGATGGAGACTGGAAAGGACTTTCCTCTTTCCCCATCTGAGACAAATTTGCTTGGGGTAGCCAAAGAAGAGTTACTGGGAAGGGCATCACTACCAGCACATGTGTTGTGATGTCTTCAGAGACAGAAGGCAAATAGATCACAATTCAGATGCCAGGAATGATGTAAAGGGGGAAAAAAAAAGAAAAAAGAAAAAAAGAAAAAAAAATAAAAAGGAAAAGTAGGCAGGAAACAACAGAAGGTTAAGTGGGGAGATGCCTTATTAGCACTCGACAATTGTCACAGCTTGAGACTGGGTCCTTCACCAGCATACCTGAGGGGAATGTATTTGTAGTGCTTAAAGGATAATATTCATGGGGGTCACCCAGACAGAAGATCTGGGAAGCAGTGAAGTGCTAAAATGAAAACCTCATATTCCATTAAGAAATCTGGCTCTGCAGTTGTTTCCTCTGTGCCTCAGACTGAACTGCATTTCTGTATTTATGCCAAGTAGCTATACCTATATCATGTAACTTTGGGTTTAGCCAGACAAAGGGGAAGTAGTAAATTTAAGCATATAGAACAAGATAATGTTCTTATGCAGAAGTTTTATATTGCTGTCCCATCTGTCTGAGAAAATATATGAGATCTTGGCTCAAGCAACAATCAAGAAATGCATTAAGCAGCATTAATTCCTCCCCAGTGCTTTCTGGAGAAACAACTTCTCTTAGCCCTAAAATTATCTCCATTCCTTGCAAATTTTTGCCTTAATCCCAGCAGAAGGATGGCCATGCTCTCAGTAGTGAAAAATTACTTGCAGGGGTAAAAAACCTATTGTAACTGTAATAACTGATGGAACTGCTAACCTCGAAGGGAGGAAATTCACAGAACTTAAATTTCATGTTTTAATCATTTTTATGCATCTCTTCAGCAATTCAGCCCACATTAGCAGCGACAGTGGGGTTACAACAGGTTCAGGGCACACTCACACCATTACCTGAACAAGGTTTTTTGTGCTGTAAAATCTATTTCCTATCTGGATAACAGGAGGAAATATGATCTACATAATCAATGGTTCTAAAATTGATGAGAGATGAAGACTTTTTATATGCAGCCCAACAACAGATTCATCTAGTCTTGAAACACTTGCTCAAAAAGATTTTTTTCCACCAAGGACCTCTTCTGGTTGAAATGCCTGAGTTAAAATATCTTACAAGGAAGTCTGCATGTTGGAACCACAGCCAAAATTTTATCCAAGTAGACACAATCAGACCTTGAGTGAGAGTCATGGACATGATTTGTGTTGGGAGTGGTACTGTCACTCTGCCAGCGCTAACTTGATAGAAGCTGGTGTTCTGCCCTGGCAATATCAACCAACCAAGAAACTGCTGCTGGATCAGACTCCCAGCACACTTTAGCTTCTCATGGTTCAGCACAAGTAGTATGGAAGCCCAAAAAGAGTAGGATGAGGCCTTCCACAATTCTGTATGCACAGAAAGCCAGTCCTGCAAACCCTTCCACAAAAAATGTGCAAGTGCCTCTCAGCCAGGGGCAGCCCATTGGCTCTGTCAGTTTACCTCAATAAGAAATTGTTCCCAAAGCTGGTCTCCATTTATTGCAGGGGAGTGGCTTGCAGGTCAGGGCTTTCAGCATTGATTCTATCACCCTGATAAAATCACATTCCTATGCAGCCCATCCAAGCAAATCTATTGTTTTAATACAAAAAACCCCTACAATTCCAACTTTCACTCTCTTAAGGTCTGTGTGAAGGAAAGCACACGGCAAAACAACAGAGGTTTGTATGGGGCACTATACACACTTGAAAGCCAACTTTATCGTCAATATTTAAAATTGATATATATTTAATTTGCCATTTTTGCTGTACTCAAGAAATTGTAATGGGACCCCCCGGAGCTAACTTAATACAGCTTTGTGAACAAGGCATCTGCTTCACTTCTCCAAGCAAAGGAGTTTGAAGTCTTTTACAGAGTGGATTGCATTAACCTTTCTAATTATTTTTCTCCTGAGAAAGCACTTCCAGATTTCTCCTGACAAAACATATTTCACTCCTGAAGTGTATTTACCACCAATAATGAAAATCAAAGTGGAGCAAACACACATATACTCATAAAATAGCAGCCCAACAGCAGAGCCACAAATGCTGAAGAGCCCTACAGCTCCATAAAGCCTTGGAGGAACCTGTAAACACAGCTGATAACAAATTCCAGCCAGCACAATATGCATGCTAGCTACAGATTAAATAACTTAACCCCTTGAAATGAAGGTCTGATACCAGCAATGTGTTTAGTCCTCTCGTTTGCATTAAAGGCAGATGCTCGATTTGCTCCAGCAGAACATGTCTGTGCATTCCAGCATGGCAAAGGATCAGTATTTATCATCAAATCAACTCCAGGAACATCCATGGGGTCCTTAAATGACTGAAAACAGAGTATGTGTCCTCCCTTTCTGCCCCTACCCCAACTTGTATACAGCTCTGTATTACTCCACAGGGCAGCTGAGATACCAGAGTGGTGCCTTCCTATGACAAATGGGCAAATACATTGGAAACTCAGCACATTCATAAAAGTGAAATGAACAAAAGCAAAAGCGCCCTGAGTCACCCAGTGGCTTCTCCCTTTGAAGGGATATGGAAATGGGAGATGGCAAATTAGAAAGGATCACCTTTCCTCTGCCTCTGTCAATGCCATTCACATGCCATTTTTAGCTTGCATTTTTAGCTCAAATCTACAAAGGAAAAAAATTCTTTCATAACGGCCACATTGAGATGAGAAACAATGGGAAATTGTTGATTTGATCATATTTTAGAAAAACCCAAAATTATTTTGGACTAGGCTCATTTTGGACTAAGTTCTGTTTCAGCTTGGTGTAATTACAACTAGCCATTCACACATCAAAGAACAATTTATTCAGAGTAATAGCCCATAATTCACCCTAACATATGTAATTAGAAATGAAATGCAATATGTGCCCAGGCTATCAAGGAAGAATGGGAAATGCAGACTTCGGAATTCATACTGTGTAGGAACTGCTTAATAACATGACTGGTAAAGATTAATCATCCATCACAGTGCAAAAGATCAGGTAATATTAAACAACCAAACAAAAATCAAGCTGCTGAGCACAAAGGAAACGCATTATAAACACAGTGGAAATTATACGTGCCAAAGCTAAATTAATTCTGGGTATAGCTCCACAATTAGATTAAGAAAAAAAATTAAGGAAAAAGGATTAAAAAGGCACTTGGGCCTGTTTCTGGAGTGTGTGGTAGTTCCAAAGGTAAAGTGAAACTCTACCTCAGTCAGAGATGGCCGTCCAGTCTCTCAGGACCACAGCCAGGGAGGAGCAATCCTCTTAATCCTCAGCTGTACATCTGGGATGTCAGGAGTAACAGGAGAGATGGACAACTAGTGCAGGCTGGAGTCCACCACTCACACCATCAGCAGGACCTAACAGGACACAAAAGTGGGAAGGAGTACAGTGGCCTCATCCCAGCACCACCAAGCAGCTGCACAGCTGTAGGAAGGTCCAGCAGGTCCTGAGTGGTCTCAGCTGAACCAGTGGCAACTGCTTGGTCTACATTCATTCCCTGAATGATGTGTGGAGGCTCTCCAGGGGTCCTCGACCTCTACTGCTGCTGCTTTTCACATGTAATGGCAGGCCACATGACACAACATCTTTATTTCTCTGGCAAAGCCCTCCACACCCTAATTCTTTCCCCCTATTCCCAGTATTTCCACATAGTTGTCATGATCTTTTAGGTAAGCCCTAAAAGATACAAGGGTCATGCTATGGTGCAACAGGCAGCAAACAAAAATAATAAATAATCCAAGGAGAAGATGCTCATATGGAAACCTCTATGTAAACTGGAGAGAGTGACTGGAGTACAAATGAGCAAAAAGCCAAAAGGCTTTCAACTATTAAATTGCAGTCTTATGAAAAACACTGCTGCCTGTGAAATACAGTGACTTACCTGCTTCAAATAAAATAAATTAAGTAGAAATACCACCATGATAAAACGTCTATATCATGGAGCACATGGGGAAGAGGCATAACTCACAGCTAATGACTGCCTACCTCTCTGAGGATGTATTTTGTCCCAGCAGCTGCTGCATGTTATCTTGAGCTGCTGTATGACTGAAGCTTTTGTAACTGATTTACAGTCTAATAATTCTGATTGCATTTAATGGATTTACCACTTGTCTTTGAATGGCTGCTTTTAAATCCTTTCTATCCTGATAATTTCTCAATGTATTCTGTGAATCTGCTTTGCTATCTGTCATTCAAATCAACAATGAAATATGGCTTCAAGAAGAAAGCAAGGGGTACCTTTATTTAGCCTGAGACTCAAATGGAGTTTTACTGAGGCCTTCAGTTAAGAAGCTGCCAAAACTGCCTCTACTGAATGCAGGCACCATGCTTCTGGGTCTTTTGATTTGGTTTGGTTTATTTTAAAAAGTTGGCTTCTGAATTTACCTCTGCTCTTCCTCTTTACTGTAATGTGTTTGACCAAACAAATGTCAGCAGGCCATAATCTAATTCTTTGGACGACACACAGCAGGAGGCAGCTGCATCGGTTTTAGCCTGTTGGGAAAGCCTCCAAGAGTGAGGCTGACTGCCCTGTGCTTTGTTCTTCCTTCCTCACATGAGTTTCTGTATGTTTTATTTTAAAAGGTCTACAGGGTTGTATTTATGTATATATTATTTCTATTTACACTTTAAACAAATTCCTATATATGTGTGTACAGGTATAACCTGTTATATAATAATAGCTTATATAGTAATTATAGTATAAGTTATATGGTAATCATGGTTATCACTAATAAATGTTAAAAATGGTCCATTGGTTGTACCTAAACATGATGTCATGGCCACACATGCAAGTGGCTCCTTTACCTACCACTGTTAATGAAACTGCTATTTATAGAAATCATGTTTGTTTGTGTGCTCATGATAAAGACTGATTAATGAATTCCTCAGGGTTATTTGAGGTTCACACACACACAAAAAAAAAAAATTTAAATGCTTACACAGCTGCACCTGGACTTCTTCCCTTCTATTTGGCAGCCAGGAGTTATCCTGGGCTCTGAAACAGCTTGCCTTGTTTAACATTAAAGTTAAGCAATGTAAACGGCTAACAATATCCTATAGTAAACCGTAATGCTAAGGTACACAGTGTACTGAGGAGCCCTTGCTCTCCTTATTTGCAAGGATAATTAAGCAATTGCAGAGAGGGATATATAGGGCCATTGTTTGCCTGGTTTTCAGGTCACTGGAATCTCACAGAAATAAGGAAGATGGTCCATTGCCAGCTCCATTTCAACAGGTTGAGAAAATCTCTAAATCTCCGTTACCCAAGTCATGAATAAGCAGATTCAATTTCCATGGACATCTCCCAGGCTACAGCTGCTAGATGGTGCTAGATATGCAAAGGGAAGGCAAATAATGGGGCAAAACCTACCACTTAACAACTCCGGGGACATGTGAGACCACAGACATAGCTTCAGTTGATAATTAGAATGAGCTTTAGGCTGTTCTTATGCTCTTTAGCAGCCACTGTATCCAAGAGTTGTCTGGGAGGCATTAAATCACCGTGGAGAAGCCGGTATTTTTGGCTGCTCTTCAGTCTCTGTTGGTTTGTTCTGGCCAACGTCAGATACCCCCTGCAGCTCACAGCCCCCAAAACCCACTTCTTCTTGGAAACTTCAAGGTCCTGGGCTATCCATTTTTTTCCAGTATCACATAGAAGTGCTGACAAGTCCTTGCAGTGTTAATAACCCCAGCTGCAACAGAGCTGCCCTTGTGGTCAGCTTCAGGCAGGAGAAAAACTGCTGCATCTTAAGGGCTAGGGGTGAGATTTGTGAACAGGCTGCAGGTGAAGGTAGGCACTTTTCAGAGAGGCCAGAAAATACCTTTCTGAGACACCCAGCATCTCTAGATATGCTGTGTTTCACTGATAGACCTAACCCTGCTGTGCCACATTCAGGCTGCCCCAGAAAAACAGACAAGCAGGGGACCGAGGGCAACTACCCCCCTGACAGACCTCTGCAAGAGGCTCAGCCCAACTGGGTACATCAATGGATAAGCCAGGACCAAGGGTCCATCAAGAGCAAAAGGAGGTGAGGGTGGAGGCAGAGTCAGACAGGGGTGCTCCTATAAAATAGCCAGGACAGGTGCTCAGTGCTGAGCCGAAACAGGGGCCCGGACCTCACTTAGGGTGGGAGAATCCGGGAGGGAAGTTGGGCAGGGCAGGGGGGCTTATAGCACCCTCAGGGGACAGAGAGGCTCCTAAATGTAGGAAGCATGCACAAAATTACCTGTGTGAACTCAGTGTTACCTACCTGCATGGATCTCAGTTTTATTTCTGCAAGTTCACTGCTCAGTTGCTGCCATCCCTGGACATACCAAAGTCCCCCGGCTGTACGATGGTCTCTCACCACCAACACACGAAGGCCTTGCATCTAAAACCATGACAACATGAAAAGTCACAGAACCCAACCCATGAGAGAAAGGCCTGACATCCCTCCACCTGTGATACAAGGTGACTCCAGACCTCGTGTTAGACAAAGCGCAGTATGACACATTGTCCACACAGTCCGTGGGTTCATCCACAAGTCCAATGCTACCAAATGCACTGAGTATCTGTTTGATGCCTTCCCTGAGCAATCTGAGCCTTCTGTCCACATCCTAGGTGAGAACTGTAGTTAATGGTCTTTTAGGTAAAAAGGAGACAGCTGATGACTCTAATGCTTCTGTTTAGGGACACAGACCCTGTGGAGGGGCTGATCTTCAAGGAGAGCAGACCTATCCATTCCATCTGGTGATAGACACACCTTCCACATGATACTTCAGTCCCTCAGGGTGTGGTTTAAGATGTCCATGGTTCATACCTTTTGCCATTGGTTGTTTTTGGGGTTTTTTTCTGGTGGAGGTTTATGCATTACCACAAACCTATTTATTACATAGGACTCTGTTTTATCAAGTGGATAGACAAAAATTTTCACTGGTATCAGTTTCCCATGCTTGAGCTGTCTGGCATAACCACACAGACATGCAATAGGAATTTAAAGTATTTCTTAAGCCTCACCTGATAAAAGCAGTTAGACATTGTATCTGTACCCTAAAACAACTCCTGCATTGAACAAAACCCCCATCTGCTTCTTGAACTATTATTGCTAAAATGCTGACATGTAACTCCAAAGAAAATGAAACTGCAAAAATACATTTTTATTCACTAGTTGAAACATATTTTCTGTCACACTGCAACTTAGACTATGGCTGTCCATCATTTCCCATTGTTTCTTCATGTTCTGTCATGTATCTGTTTGTACGAGCTACTACTTCACTTTGTATTTAAAATACAAATGTATTTGAGCACAAACCAGTGTTATTTTTCCTGTTTGCAACTGAACCTTGTAGCAAAGCCTTTCTGTTAATAAAAGGAACGAGTTGCTATTCTCTTACTGAATCCTGCTTTAGAAACAAAGATTTTTTTTCTTACATACCGAAGAGAAACATTCATTTTAAGGTTTCTAGTCCTCCTGAATACCATGCAGCCTTTATTCTGATAAGTCCATGGTGTTTGAGAAGCCAGACTAGATACAATAGCATCTTGGTACACAACAAATCTCTAAACATGATTAGGTTTGAGTATCCTGAAATATCTTTGGGAGATATCATTTCCTGCTCATCAGCAATCATTCATTAACCAACTACTTTCCCATATTGTTTCTAGGTATTTCAAACAGCACTGAGCTTAATGTTGACCTGTAAGGGATTCCAGCTGGTAATTCCTCTCTATTGTGAAAAACTACCATTTTTCTGTGCCTTTTATCAGTATTTGCAGCGTGCCATATCATGTATTTGAAGAAGTCTGTGACATGTTGGGGAAGCTCCCACAGGCCTAAAAGATTTCAGGCAGAATCCCTCTCTGTAATTCCCCTTATCACTTAACAATACACAAGGTATGAACAGACTGAACCAAGTGCATTGGCTGGAGATTCCTGGCAAGAAAGAGCAAACATCTCCCTTCCAGGAACAGAGCAGGAATATAAATTACTAGCTTTCACACCATAAAGGCATAAAATTAATCACCTGTGAACATCAATGACACCTATCTATCTATATATAAGGAAAATAACCACCAACCTGAAATGAACACTGACACTGTTGCCTATGTCAGGCAACATCATTTCATAGAGTGTTTAAGTGATTCCTTCTTTTTGGTTGAAATATGTACCGAGTACCTTGAATCAGAAACAGAAATGAGCAATACAACAAATGTTGAGTATCCATGTCAAGATACACAGGAGGAAAAACAAACTACATAGGAAGAGAAGACACAGCACTGTCATCTTATCTACAAATGTCAAGTGTTCAAGAAGTTCCTGGTGCCTCATAGAAATATGGAGACATTCTGTTGATGGAGTTTACCCAGTGTGAAAACTCTAGTTTGCTTATAGTTTGAAAACCACATTTTGAGATGCAAAAACCAGGAAAGGAAAAGGGGGAGTAAATAATACATTATCATCTATACTATATATTGAAGAGAATATTCTCACCCCATCTCACTGAATGTTTTCATATGTCAAGTTAAAGCAGCATGGCATCTTCTGACATCAGATAAACACAAGATAATTTTCAGCAGGATTTGTTTGGATGTTGCTATTTAAGGTCAATTAGAACATACGTACAAATCACTGAAAGCCGATTCCCAACTCAACATACCTGCATAGCAGATAGACAGGAGATTGGAGGAACACAGACAGGATTAAATTTGCTGCTCTGAATAAAACCTGGAAAGCATTTGCTCCCATTGCCCCAAGCCCCATCCCAAGCCTCACCAAAACAACTTCTTACAGTCCAGGAAGATTTTAGAAATTCCAAGAAGATTTTCTGGGTTGTTTCTGGCAAGATAAGCAGAACTGTTTTAGGAAAGCTTTCTGTGGCTGCTTCTGAATGCTTAGATCCTTAAATCTTCTCTACCTTTTTTATATCCTACCCATTTTGCACCAAATTGGGAAAGAAAAAAGTAGCTGCCACAGGAAGTGGTACACTAAAAACACTCGTTCAGAGAGAAGAATTTACAATACAGAACACTGGGCATTTCCAGGAAGAGTTCTTCATTTTTCTGGAAGACAAATATATCGTGTGTAGTCTCTCTCCTTAGCATTGTACTTTCAGGCTAGCGCTCACATTCTGCTCCCCTCTTCCCTTTTCGAATTCACCCTTCCCAGAGGTGCATGACATTCTACACAGTCACAGTTGTCAGGGTAATGTCCAAAAACCACGGGCTAATAAAAGAGTGAAATTATCTTTGACATTTGACACCACAGAATAATCTAGGTGGACAGAAATACTATCTTATCAACTCAACACTAAATTGAGCTATCCTTCTGCTGGTACAACCAGTTACATATAGTCTCTGAGAAAAGGCTCCCATCAGGATCTATATCCAGCATCTCACCCAAAGCTGGTGAACATAAGTGGGGAAAGCTGTAAGAGAAAAGCAGTAGCCACTCAGTTCTTCAAACATCATGTCCCAAAGCTCACTTGATTTTCTTCAAACACCAGTCAGCTTTTTAAAGTTTGATTTCTGTAACCTGCCAGGAGCACACCTTGAGGCTTGTGTGGCTGCAGGCTGTGCAGTACTGAAGCAAGAAAGCTGAGATGTGCACGCAATCTCCAGAAACAGAAGATGCTTGAGGGATCATGGATGTTTTCTCAGGAGAAATACCCTGTTATCAGCTTTGAAGACCAAGTCTGTTTATCAACTGACTAAGCAGGCTGCTTGATGTTATCAGATAGGGTTAGAGATACACCACAGCCCAGGTGCCTCACAACAGTATCTGCTCTGCCAAATACAGATCCCCATGTCTGCTAATTGCTGAGTTCTATGGCAGCATTGTGCAGAGGGTACATCTGTTTCCCTCAAGCCTTAGAAGGTGTGAATCTTGAATTCTGAAGGACACAGTCAGACATGTGCCACTGCCCCTGGCACAGGTGTTTGAATCAAGAGGGGACATCAAAGCCCTTGCAGAAGAGTTATATGTTGATGGAAATACAAGGCAGTCCCAGCACAAGTGCCCACAGCACATCTGACTGCCTGAGCATCCAACTTACAGGCAGAATTTTATCTTAAATCTTTTTTAAATACATTCTTGTATCAAAAGTTATTTATTTTTTCAAGGCTCCCTCATGTGTTCCTCTCCTTTACATTGTTATTTATTTACTAAATCACAAACTTGCACATACTTGAAAAACATAGTTGCTAACAGACTGACTTCACAATGTATCATCTGATTGAAAATAAGATTTCCCATAAGGTGCTCAGTGGAAAACTGTTTCCATGTCAAGGGAAGACAGTAGCAGCCTGTTAGCACTTTCATGTGAAATAACAAAATGCACATCCATAACTCCTCTATGTTTAAATAAACACTATGTTGAATATAGTGATATGAGACATATGCCAACTCCACAATCCATTTCTTATGCTAGAAGAGTTTTAGACTACCTTATTTGAATGAAAAAAAAAAAAAAAAAAAAAAAAAAAAAAAAAAAAAAAAAAAAAACAACAACACAAAACATGGAAAACCCCACCTTCTGAAGGGCTGTAGCATTGACTTCTACTGAAAGAGCTAATGTCAAAATAGAAGATGTCACCAAATCCTTTTTCCATTACAGTGAGTAGAAAACAAGTCTTTGAAAGCACATGTCAAAAACAGAGATAGTAGTGCTTTCCCCAATGCCTGAAAATGACACAATTTTAACTACAAGGTGGGATGAAAAAGACTGGAAATGAACTATTTCCACCTGACACCACTTACAGTTCACTGTTACATACTCTTATGACACAGAATAATAAGCATCATTCATGTTGAAAAATGTATCAAAACCATGGATAAAAGAGGCAGACTTTAACAGTGTGAAGCCATCACATTTCTGAGAATTCCACAGGATCAGGCATTCAGGTTTCTTTGGACCTCAGGAAGGTCAGGAGTTAAAGTCAGGAGAAGATTCACAGTGGGACACTTGTATATTGCCAGTGCACCCCCTTTCCAAGGAGATTTTGCTTTTAACAGCAGCTGAGTTCCTTGTATAACATCTCTCACCCACTACCGAGCCACTTAAATACAGATATCAATTATTAGCGACATAAAAGGCACAAATCATTGATCCAGAAAATCACCCTAGTCTTCCTTTGCTTTTGCATGAAGTCAATTATGCAGATGTGGAGAACATATTACACTCTGACAGAGAAAGTCAAACTCTGCACAAACACTGCAAATGTATTTATTTAGCTAATATCCCAAAGCTTGCTCGGCGTGAATGCTACGAATGCCAACAAAATTTAGCATATCAAGCTCTTGTATTGCCACCTCGTGGCTAATGCACGTATAACCCGCTGTGTTGGGAAGAGTGCCGATTACATTTAATAATGATACTTTACAATGCAATGAGTGTCTTCTCTGAAGAAAGAATATGAATCAAATATTAGGCGAAAATTCAAGCATGCAGTGAAAATTTAAGCAACCAGCCTCAGCTGTGATGTGTCAATTGTCCCGCAGCCCCGGCACTCTTGTTGGTGGGACAAAAAAGACAATGATAAGTGACTTCAAAAAAGGATATTTTAATAAAGTAATCCTCTTGAGAAATTCTAGAAATAATTTCCAATACCTCTGGGTGATTTCATATTCAATTGACATAGAGACAATTGTGGTTTATAGGAAATGTTAGCTTTAGTGGGACTCAGATCCCACAATACTGTAGGGGTTGAATTTGATCATGGTCACATATACTTGAGAATAAGGAAGGGCAAAGGAGCCATGGGCCCTGTGAAGAACAAGGCAAAAAACATAGGTGGAAGTGCCTACCACTGGAAGCAATATCAACTACTGACTAGAGAACTGTGTGGGTGCTTACCAGGGGCCACAGAGGACTTTTAATTCCAGACTTTTATATTTAATTTTCCATAGCAGTTCTCAGAACTCTCCAAGTAATTTCCTTCAAACCACCAAGAAGCTTATATACCTGCACTGGCAAGCAGAAGGAGTTTCAGCTTTCACATTTACTTTAATAGTCTGAAAGCAGAATGGTTTTCTCCTTTCCATCAATGTGAGCAGCACCCAGAATCCTAAATCAGACAGTCAGGATAAAGGTCTCATGCTCCAAAAATTAATTAGGAGGAAAAAAAAGTCTTATTCTCATTATAAGATCTTGTTAGTTCTTGTTCTAATCTACATTATTTATCCAAGTACATTGCCACGTAAATAATTGCCCTTTTGTGACTATTCTGTTAAGCACAATGAATGCTAAGCCTTTACTACCAGTTATGGAGGTTTTGTGTGCAAATGCTTTCAAAGTCCTTTTAAAAATCATTTGCTTTCAAGGCTAAAATAAATTGCTTTATGATTTATAGGAACACAATCACACATAAGGCTTGATGATTTATAATGAAAAGGCTAAGCACCTTAACCATGACTATCTAACTGCATCCACATTTCTTCTACTTGGGGCTTAGCCTGTCATCTAACAGGATTTAGTCCCGAACACTTCCGACTTTCCCTGCTTACATTAGTAGTATCCCATTATACAGCTGGGAGAGATCACCCTTGGCTTTGCCTTAATCTTTTAAGTGAATGGTTCTTAGAACAAATAATTTGATAGTTACATATGGCAGGGTGAGGAAATAGTAATGACAATTTTCTCAGTAATGACACAAGCAAATATTTGGTCAGTGAGGGATATCCATGTGTGAGCTTCAGGGGGAACAAGATACTATGTGTGTGATCACATAAATTTTCATGCCATTAACATAGCATGACACTTCTTTAGAATTGTACGCTGGTTTCAGACACATAAAAATACACATAATTTAGTGATTACAAAGGGCAGCATCTGACACATGGTCTCTGATGGGTAAATTCTGGTATTATGCAGTCGGTTAGATGTAATCTAACAACACTGGCTGGAAGAAAATGAGTTCTTTCAGGAGCCAAGATTTCTTTGCAAACTTCTCATACACAGGTTCATCCCTCATCTTTTCCAGGGGTGGTGGGCATGAACTTAAGCATCAGACTGGGATGTAGTTACAACGGGGATTACATTTCTGACAGTTTTGTGTGTTTCTGCATGACTCAGGGAAAGTTGCTGCAGTCAAAATGGCAGATGCACAGCTTTCTTCCCAACACTTTCATCTCATTTGAAAATTAAGCCTGTGCATGATTGGTTGTGGAGAATGGAAAGATTTTGGACTTTGGATACTGTCATGTTACTTTTGCATATAACATTTAGGTTTGGAAAGGTCCTCTTACGTGGTGGCTGTAGTATGGCTTTGTCATAGCTGTGTCGTATAAAAAGTGGCATCTCATTGGAAATTAATGTCACTTTTCATGTCCTTGCTGCACACATGCACACACAACCACTGCCATGCTACCTCAAATCAAAATCCTTTCTACTGCTACCTTCTCAGTGTTCACTAAGCATCGAGCTAACACATGTTTTCAGACCAGATAACAGACGGAAAGGGGGAAATGAAGACCAGAGGTTTGCTCAAGACTTGCATGTACCTTGTGTAAAGAAAGCAAATAGATGCCCAGTCATAGCAACATCCATTCCAACATGAGTACCGGGCACTGTGATAGCAAAAGCCTTGCCAATTAGTTTGTGATGGTGTGCCCTTACCATTTCCAAAGAGAACACAGTCAGAGGACACACGTTGAAAACTGTAAACAAATTTATTTTTTTAAGAGAGATAACCTTCAATTTAATCCCACTCAAATCACTTTGATGACCTCACTCTAAAGAAGTTGTGTAAAAGGAATAAGTGTTGAAAGCTAACAAACCACAAATAATATCATTCTCACAAAAATACTTTAAAATTTGAGAGGATTTTCATAGTTGATTCTGGGTTTGGGGTTGTCTTAGAAAATCCCAGTATTGAAAATTAATTTGAGAGAGTACAATAAGAAGGACAAAAGCAGTCATCAGCGCCACAGTCTGCAAATCCCTGGCTCATTGCCAAATCACTAAAATGATTTAGCCCAAAAAAATAGGAAATCCTATTCTACATTAATTGCTCTGGTGTTTCAAGGATGGATATTAAGTTCAACATGGCACAAAGACCAACTCAAAGCAGGTATGTAACTATCAGAGGACATATAAAGAGGCACATGAATAAGAAACAAATTAAACAACACATTATAGCAGAGAAAAAGGAGAGAAGGAAGGAGGAAAGGACACAAGGACACACAAGAATCAAATACTCCTGGGGTGGAGAGAGACAAGAAAACAGGGAACTGGTTACTTTTCAGCTGAAAAAGATAACAGGATAAAGAAATAGATATGTTGAAAAATAAGAACATCAGTAGAAATAAATGTGAGAGAGGGTGGAAAACCACAGCAAAGGAAAAGGAAAAACACTCATTCAAATGCTCAGAGAGAGATAAAATCTGTAGAGGGAATAAGGACTGCAGAAAATAATCACTGGCTTCATGTCTACAGACACAGCAGAGTTAGGCATGAGTGCCCCTTAGAAGTACATTGAAAGCAAATCTTTTTCCAGTGCTTAGGTCTCTGACAGAGACAAATCCTTTTGAGTACAGCAGAAAGAATAAGAAAAGAGGTGTCAGGGATTGGCAGGAGGTGTGCTTCTGGAAGGAGGTGGGCACAATCAGCATCCACAACCATAAGGTGACTATCCCAAAACCACTGAAGATACTGCAGGTGGGCTGGGGGTGTTGGATTCTAAAGCTGATGCTGATACTGCAGAGCTGGTTCTCCACCCACGGCAGACACAGCATCTCCCTGTGAAAGGAAAGCAGAAGTACAAGAAACATGAACAAGGAATGAAATGGCAAAAATAAAACAATTAATTAACAAATTAACAATTACATTAAATTAATTAACAAATTAACTAGTTCATGCAAAGGGAGGTGCACTAACATGACAGAGCATCTCAGAGAAATCAATTAAGAATTATATTGATCCTTCACCAGCTTCACTGCCCGTCTCTGGACATGCTCCAGCACCTCAATGACTTTCTTGTATTGAGGGTCCCAAAATGGAACGCAGTATTTGAGGTGTGGCCTCACCAGTCCCAAGTGCAGGAGGGATGATCACCTTCCTGGTCCTGCTGGACACACTGCTTTTGATACAGGCCAGGATGCCACTGGCCTTCTTGGCCACCTGATCACACTGCTGGCTCATGTTCAGCAGGCTGTCAGCCGGCACCCCCAGGTCAATTCCTACCACGCAGCTTTCCAGCCTGTATCATTGCAAGGGGCTGTTGTGACCCAACAAGAGAAGAAAGCAAGGATTGTCTGAAGTCAGTGACCCCAGTCAGTACAAAGGGATCTAACCATCTACTCCAACGAGGCATTTACCTGAATCTACATTGTCAGAACTTTCCATAGTCATTGCTTTTACTAATAGCTAAACGTGGTACAGAATAACAATTTCAGCAAATTGTGAAAGTGGCGCATGGGAGATTACCAGGCCCTTTACACGATAATGGCTATTTTTTGGTTTCTAATGTGTAACAACTAGATACTCTCTTCTTGTCAGTATTATTTGGATAGTTAATAATCTAAGCTTCTCTAATTCTGCACGATATTTCCATTTATTGATCTACTCGTTGTGTTATGACCTCTACACCTTACTTCTAAGACAGAATGACGAAGATTTTAACAATGTTTATAAAGTCCTTGCCACTGTCTCAAACATAAGAGTTGTCCCTGTTAGGACATTTATCCCAAGGCAGGCTAGCCTGGAGACTGGTTTTCTGGGGAGCTGTACACATTTCTTTAGCAAAGTATGAGCTGTCCAGAAAGAGTACGTGGCTTCACAAGGAGGGAGGAGCTGCCAAAGCAAACACTGTTTCTATATAGGTGGATGGGAGATCAGAGCCTCCCTTGGGAGGCAGGAGGGCAGGGTGGGCCCCATGAAGCTCCACATAAAGGATACGTAGGTATGTACCGTGGTAGGCAGTGTATTCCCTGCTTGCTGAAGAAAACAAAGGGTAGTTTGTGAGGATGGCCTTTTATCCCTGTCCCCTTCCCCTTCAGAGTGAGAGCAATCATCTATGCCACCTGTACCCCCATGAGAACTATCCTGCCCTTGGCACTCAGACTACCTGCAGGGGTACAGACTAGCTGGAAGCTGGAAATGCAGATGAGGGTCTCCCCTGAAAGGGTAAAGAGCGTACAATACCTCCCCAGAAAAAGGACAGTATAAGGTTTTCAGGAAGATGCCCCCAGTGAGGGGTCAAAGGAACAGCAAGCCTTGGACCATGACACACAGCATTTAGCCTTCCCTAAAGTCACCTACGTTTCAGTCTCGCAGAGGCCAGATGACTCTTCTTATGTTCTTTGCTCGGATCAGTTTCAGACACTCATAGCAGGGTTCACGTGAAGTGATGAGCTCAGCATTAGACAGATCTCTCTCAGAACTGAAAAAAAAAAAAGAAGAAATAAAATATTGTCACAATGACAAACAAGGTGTGTTTGCAGGAGGAATTCTTTTTCTTGGCACCTAGAGTGGGTTCTTCTCTTTTTTTTTCTCTTCTAGCACTGCCCAAAGGAAGTAAGGGATCGCTGGTCCACAACAAGTAAACATTTGCAGCATGTACCATGAGTTTGACAGAATGGAGGGAAATGGATCTCCCTCCTGCTTGTGTACTCACAGCACCATAAAGAAAGATACTTTGGTTCATGAAATATCCATTCAGGACTCATTTCATCACCAAACCATTATCCCCTGAATACAAGAGTGACAGCAAAGCATTTGGTCAACACACTGCTCACTAAACAGTTGTCAGAAGAGGGACCTTCAGCCAGGGACACAAGCACCACTGTCAGTCTGCAGAGAAACTTCCCATAGGAGGAAACTTCATGAAATTCAGATTGTTTGAGCCAAAGGCAGCAGTTCAGGCTGGTGTCCTACATTTCCAATGACTGAGTTATACCAGAGCTCGCAGAAGCAATAGCTCTCCTGGTGATTACTCTACTACAGCCTCCAGCACATGTGAAGATTCCTGCCCACAACTGCCCATTGGGAATGGAGCTTACGTGAGGTCAGAGGCAGGTGACCAGCAGGAACCTCTGAGACTCTGTCACATACATTTGTTGAGTGTGTTAGAATATAAGACCACATAGACCTAGACATCTTCAGAAAGCAACTGTACTCAGTGCGTTATACAACTGAATTCCTTTCTGTGCTATGCAACATTATTTCTCCTTTCATTGCTGTGGAAATTCCCAAGGTAGATTAGTCAGAGAGGTATTTCTTCTTTAATGAAGCACTCAACACCAACACTTTTTTGGTCTAATTTCTTAAATATATTCAATTAGTTCCTACCTCATGATAATTGAATTAGCTTCTGCACATACAATTGCGTGTTTGTCAAAATCAACATTTGCCTTCCTGTAAAATAAACTATTCATTGCCCCTTTTGGATAGCCACTGTAGCCCAAGGCAACCTAGAAAGAATCAACATACAAAGAAATAAAAGGTAATGTTCTTCTGGGACCTTTAGTTATTTGCAGCCTAATCCAGCTCCTCAAATCTGTTAATAACTTCAACAAGAATTTTCATGAGATACTGTTCGGTAGTGTTTATGCAGATTTCCATTTCAAGATGATTGATTGTGGATCCTAATCATATATTTGTATGATACGTGAAGTTTCAGAATACCATAAATATTTTTCACCAAAACAGTAATTTTTCTGTGTTTCCAGAAATACATTTTCCTGTGAACAAGTGATACAATGTTTATAAACAATCATCAAAAGAGGTTGCTAAACCCAAGGTCACCAAAAAGATTTGGAAAACATTAGCTACATTTTCTTAGCTGTATCCATTTGGAAACATATAAAATGTAAGCATGAATTTTTCACTATGATAATAGTAACAATGTCATGAGGACATCAGATTATTAAAGTTTAGCAAACATGGGACTTCATCTCTTCAAACTGCTGACAGTATATTCAATAATCCATCATTTTAATGTTCTGGGACAAAGTTAGGGAATGTAAACTTTTTTTTTTCCCCTTACAAAAGGTTATTCTATATTACTGCAATTTCACTACCATTTTTCAAGGAAGTCCATAGGCTGAAAGTTAACTTCCTCATTTACTCACATAAACACAAACCCAGGAAACTTGGAGTGCATTTCTTATAGCAGAAGTGTACCTTTTTAAACATTTCTGTGGCTGATAACTTATTGCATAGCAGTCTTACCCACATTATTTTCATACAACAACAGATCATGATTAGAAACTCTTATAATAGTGCAATTTCCTATACCACATAAATCTTTACTTACAATGTTGTCTTCTTTGTAAATCACGGTCCCCACTCCATTATTATTGTCTGAGGATAAAAAGTCAAACAATCAGAGTTATAAATTCATAAAACACCGTGATATTACAACAAACCTTCTGGTCAAAAAGTATTACATTCTTCCTCATGATTGTTGTGGTCCTGTTGGGACAAAAGTTGCTTGACTGCCTCTAGAAAATATGGAACCAGGTAAGGTGCTGACAAGAGGGTAACCAAATTTTAGGCTAATCAATGCACTTACCTCCAGTCCTTGCTGCTCTCTGTCTACTGTAGCCCATCTCAGTGGCCTTTTCTACAGCTCTTGTGTAGAAGTGCCAAAAACACAGACCAGCATGTTTTCTATCGTTGCAGCTCAGAAAGAGTTTTAAAACTACTTTCTCTGTCTGAACAGCAAGTTCTGGTGGACCTTTCTCAAGGCACAGGCACTGGTATCTACTGTCCAGGATCTCTTCCTGCCTCTTCCACTTCTGCAAGAGGAAACAACCCCCCCAAATTGTCTTCTGTGGGAATGGGAAAGGAAAGCTTGAAACTTTCCATTGAGCCAGGAGAGCTGCTGCAGTCATGATGCTGACAGGAACAGCCTGAGATTTGGCTGGTGCCATAAAACTTCACTTTTTTATCTCTTAGCAAAGAGCAACTGCTGTGATGATGACAATCAGATAAAATCTGCAATATTTTCTCTTCCATTAAGCAGCAAAGTGCATTTAGCTAACAGTAGGAGAAGCACTGGGAACTGTAGCAGGGATTTAGGATGAACTGAAAAACATCTCCCATGCTGCATATTCTTGATCTGCACAGGCAGGACCAAAGGAAAATCAGCCTAGTTTTGGTGAAACCAACCACAACCAGCCAACCTAATGGACAACGTGAGAAAGAAACAGATAATTATGCCCAGTTTTGTTCTTTTTTTACCTATCACAGAAACGCTTCTTCCCTTTTGCAAACCTATAATGCAAAAATAGGAAAACGTGCTGAAAACTTGCCAAAAACTAACTTTGGAACTGATAGCCTGCCATCAGACAGCACAGAGAAACTGGCCTCAATCAACTTAAGCAGCTAAAAATCCCCACCTGGTGAGGAAAACAGGAGAAGCACACTCCTCTTTCTCCAGTTTGCCTCTCATTATAGAAAGTTGGCTAGGTATGCAATTTCATGAATTACCTAACAGAATGCAATGTCATCAGTTATAGGGATTTTTTTCCCCATATATTACACCTTCAGGAATACAACTAAAAATTATGTAGGATTTTTCTGCACTGAGTGAAATACTCAGCTAAATTAATTATTAATTTACGTACCACTTCTGGATGCCAATAAATCACAGAGCTGTATCGCATGGGTGTATTCAGGAGTATTCGCTACAGTGCGTTTATTCTCTTCAAAGATTATTATGTTTTTATCTTTGCAGCTTGACAGAGTTTGAAAACATTGCTTTGCTGTAGTAAGATTTTCTTCGTATTCTTCCCACTGGTCGCCTTTCAGGTGTTCCAAGTTCAAGTATTTTAAAATATCTGCACCAATATCCTTCTTTTCAACATCAAACGCGGATGTTACACGGCTGAGATGATCATTGGGACGCACTCTTTGGTTTGAATTAAGTATTTGCATCTTTTTTTGATTGTCTACTTTTGGCACATTTGGCGCTGCAACAACATAGCTTTCTGTAAAGATGGCTTGAGTATGTTTTACTGAATCATTAAATGACTTCTTTTCTGTCATTGCACTTTCAAAATTTGGCCAGTAATTCACCTGTGAGACTTGTGCTGAATAAAAGAAATACATACACAAGATTAGTATTAAATACAAAATACACCAATGGACATTTTTTTCATTAATAAATGCAACGTGGTAAGAAATATAATCAATCCAGCTTCAGGTTTTCATCACATTGGTAAAATAATATTTAAAAATTTTTAACTTTTTTTTTTATAGTCAAAAGGGGCATTTTACATAGAATTAATGACTTTTTTTCCCCCCAGGTGATTAAACTTTTGTCTCTACTTATATTTAACAAATAGCAAAAACTTCCAAAATAAGGAGATTGTTTTAAAAATATAATTGAAAGTTACTGAAGTTATTGTAGAGGAAAAACATGTGTATCAATTAGGCATCTTAAACTCCCAGGAAAAATTCAACCTATAGGTATGTGTTGTCATTTGTGAAGCACCACAGCTTAATTTGCCTACCAAAATATCTATCCACTTCCTTTGTTATCCTGCATACTAGTACCTGAGGTATATTTCTCATCTGATAAATTCTCAAATGAGAATGGCTATCTTCTTTGGTTTTTGGTTTTGGGTTTTTTTTATTTCAGTTGATTATCTATGCAGTATTTTTTTCAGGATTTTCATATTCCCTGAGACCACTCCTTCAGTTTTGTTTCTCACTTCACAGGCAGCTCTACAAGCTTCGGTAGCTCCTCTTTGAATTCAATAACTTGCCCTCTTCATGTGTTAGTAAATACCAACGTTTTGTACATTGACATTATGAATCACATCTTAATACTCTCTAATAATCACAGCTACCGATTGCCTAGTGGTAAGCTATTTATCTACATCAACTTCTCACAGTGATCTGATTGATTCATGTCAAAACAACTGAGGAAAAATGCAGGGAGCAGAACGGAAAAAGAGGATGAGAAATGACTGGCATGACAAGTTTCCCAGCCTGTGAGTATGCTACATGTGCAACCTTAACCTGGGAGTCATTTCAGTTCTGATACTGACCTTGAACCAGCAATGTTGCACAGTAATTACAAGGCATCCTAGACATGTAAACTTCACAGCCTTTCAGTGCATTAGGAAACCTTAACAGCACTTTTGGTACAGCATGAAGCTCCTCTGTGGAGCAGTCCAGAGCAATAATCCTTTTTGGCTTGCTTGCTTCACAGATGACAATTCCAGTTCTGTAAGACTGCATACACACACATAAACACATGAACATGTATACAAATGAATGTGTAAATGAGAGTCCATCCAGTTATGTGCATGTGAAGTAATAGCAATCAAAGGATCTCATAGAAAAAGAATGGCATTTGTTGCCAACAGGTAGGGATCAAGCAGTTTAGAAGTGTGCTGATTTATGTGAATTTTTAGTCAGCGCTAGTATGGTCACAACACATATAACTCAGCTGTAGCATTCAATGCCAACAGCACAAATAGCATGGTTGAAGTTAGAAAGACAAAAGAGGCAGATAGACTTTTGGGAAATCTGTAACTCCATAAAATCATACAAGAAGTAATGAGATGAATATCCCAGTACCTGCTCAACAGCAGACTACTAAAACAGGAGAAAGGAGTGACAAGATACAGTTTTAAAAAAAATGCCAACTCTATTCAAAGGACACTCACGGTAGGAACCACCAGACACCTGTGTAGCTTCACAACCTTGAACAGCTTTGTATACCAAACATTATTAGAGTCTAAGCATACAATCCTAACTGCAGAACTGTGGTCCACAGGCAACCCACACTGGGCCAGAGACACTCCTGAGAGTCCGCAGCCAGCAGACAACCCAGGGCCAGGAGGAAGGATAGAGGAGCAGAGGAAGTCTGGGAAAAAGTACAGAGGAATTGCAGACAAACAGACACACAGAGCTGCAACTTCCTGCATCACCCTGTCACCTCACTGAAGGTGTTGGGACTGACTGAGAGGAGCCTGCAGTGAAACCAATGGAAACTGAAACCAGGAGACGGGAAGGCAGGTGTTTGGTTTAAGGTGAACCTTGAAAAAAATGAATGAAGGATGTTTACTTTGATATTTAACTCCTTACATCCTCTTTCTCCCCCTTAATACCAAATTCAGTAATCAGGAACTTGTATTTATTGGAAATAAACTGAATTGAAAAAAAAAAATCCTCAAGTTAAGATGATTTTGCCTGCAACACCAAGTCAGTAATTTTTAAACCAAGATCCTGTTTGACAAAATTACTTTTTTAGCCTTAGTACCAATAAATATGCTTGAGAAGACATTAACTCACGGGTTTCTGTGATTCACTTGGTGAATTTTCCATATGTAGTGCTAAAAAGATGCACAAGTCTTCTTTCTTTAGGTGAGGAGCCGGAGGACCTAGAACGAAATAATGAACAGAAAATCTAATCAAAACCTTCTTGGAGAAAAAGTGGGTAATGTCATAAAATGAGTATATAGTTACTGGTAAAAGATAGAAAGCACGATTTTCTAGCTCTCCAGTCCATGTGAAAGGTCAGGGAAAGCAACTGTAACTTCTACACACGTTGAATTGCAGAACTGTTCCCTAATAATGTACCAAAGCTCAATGAGCCAGTTACTCTGTAATAAGCCTTGTCTTTGCACTTTGCCACTGAAGCCTGCCAGTCCTCTGAGGCAAATCCTAATGATTGTCCAAGGAAATTTGGCTTGCCAGAATGCAGAGGTATCCTGGATCTCTTTTTTTCTTGTTTTGTTTGTGGGTTTAGGATTTCTTTATGCTATCTATTCCTATCTGCTAGCATATGGAATGATTCCTATTCATTTCAAGACAGAAGAATCAGCATGCAAATATCCAAAACCTGGAAGAGCCAAGCATATTCCCCTATGTCATATTCTTCTTCAAAATTGCTATATATCAACTATTATAGTACAAAATCTTCCCTAAGTTCATAGTTTTTGCTAAGATTTCAATAACATCAGGTAAGACTGAAATAAATTTTAAAAAAAAAAGGGGTACAATTACTTTTACTTAAATTTAATATGAAGGCAAACAGGCTGCCAGAGAGATATATCAGAAGTTCGTGCATCAGATTTCTGTGCTGTGTAATATGCAGCTTATTGCTTTCAAGACAATTATTTTTAGTCAACCCTGTTTGATGAAAGGAAACTATGATTATCAGTGAAACATTAATGAAATTTATTTCACTTTGCCTTCATCATTCATTGCTTCTCTTCCTCCATTCTTTTCAGAGTCACTGGGCACTGGAAGACAGAAAAGAAAAAGATCCAATTAGGAATAACACACAAAAAGAGGTGACATGAAATACAGCAGTGTAACAGCTCCTCACGTTATTGACACTGACAGACTATCCACTGTGAGCTGGACATCTCAGAAGCCATAATGAGTTTAGGATAACATAGTTGACAGTCAGGACATCAAAGTCCAGGCTCTGATACTTAATTCAGAAAGAAACTATATTAAGATAAATGGGAATTTCACAGATATAAAACAGTTAGCTAAATTTCATGTAGAAATAAATACGGGTCCCCAATAGTGGAGTTGGTGATAAGGGTGTGGGGTTGGGATTTTGTTGTTGGGTTTTATTTTTAAAGTTTGAATTTCACTTTTTTAATCAACAAATCGATAATGCTTCCCTCAAATACAGAATGGCAAAAACCTACACTGTTTCCTCCCTCCCTTTCTTTTCACACTCAGTACTGACTCTTGATACTGAGCCTCTGCTTGTTTGTTTCTGTAATCCTGTCATCCTCCTTATGTGACCCTCATTGCCTTGGTTATCACTCTTCCCATGAGCTTGAATTCATTCTACTGCAAATATGTTCTGCAAATATACACTTGTATCCTTGATCTTCTCCTCCCCTTGCTCCTCTTCCGTTATGCAGCCATCCCCAACTCACTTGCCCATTTTATCTTCACAGTCCATGAAGATCTGGTCAGTAACTTCTTTGGAATATCTATCTTCTAATTTTTGTTTTGCTGCAATTCTTGATTTGGTTTCAAATCCCTGTTCTTCCTCATCAAGAGCTATGATGCTTCAGCTTATAAATAATCAATATTTCAAAATTTTAGTTCAGTTCTGATTTTGCCTAAAAAAAGTAGGGAGTATAAAATGTTGTGCAGTGCTCTTAAAAACTTACGTTACTTTTTACTTGTTGTCCAGTCTAAACAAAATAAGAAGTTATTGTGAAAAATTCAGAGTTAATGACATTATCTGTGACCTAAATTCCTAACTGGCATAGCCACAGAACAGCATAAAGCCGGTGGCATGAGTACAAGACCAAAACCCCGAACCTGCAAAGTTCATCCATTTAAAACTACAAGAAAATAATAATAATAATAATAAAAAATTTAAAAAAGGCTTTAAATAAGAAAACTATAATGAATGATGCTGATTAACCCTTTGGGGAAAATCTCAAAATTACTGACTAAGAGAGCAGAAAACCCAGAAACTTGTTAGGCCATTCCTCTGCCTTCACAATTGAAACCAGTTATGGGATCTGGCCACGTGCAGACCTCAAGGACAACATTTCTGTCTAATTCTGTCTTCTGCTTATTGAGAACTAGACTGGTAGATGTGGAATCTGCAGGGCACAGATATTCACATCAGTTTCAAGGGAAGGCTGGAATGAAGAGAGCTAAGGGTAATTCAGCTCAAGTTACAATAATTATATCCAATTTAGAACCAGACTTTTTGTTTTTATTTGTTACATTCTGCAAAAAGGGCTCTAAAGAAAAATACATAGTAACACACCATGCTTCCAAATGTAAATATTGAGTAATACCAAAAGAAGACAAATGGAACGGTACAAAAGGATGAGGAAATTAATCTTAACCATACCTGACACATGCTGAGTTCCACACTCTGTTTGTTTCCACTGAAAAATGAAAAAAACTGCTAATAAATTTATTTAAATCATAAGTAAACATTTAGTTAGTACTTGCCACACACTGTCTGCTCAAATATGCCATTATATCTAACAGCTATTACTCAATCTACCATGAAGATTTCTTGGACCACAGGACAAACATGGGTCCTTGAAGTCATTCTTATTTCATTTCTGAAGTTTTTGTTCTATAGAGGAAGGCAAAAGTCCATTACACAGCCTGCTCTCCTCTAACCATTTATTCAGTTCATCAGTAGTGTTGAGTGTCTCAGTTCCCTCTTTTTCCAATGCTTTACTTCCATCAGATGTATCAGATGGATCTTGAAAAGTGAAGCAATACATTTCTACTTCACCTACTTCCAACATATGACATGCTTTCTACTTGCTGAATCATTTTGTTATTACGTACAGAAATGACTGGCTCCCAACACAGATGAATTTCAAAATGATAATCAGGTGAACACATCATCATCATCATCATCATGGCTAGATTTCGTGAATGAAGATTTAGGAGGATTCTACCCACACTTGCTGCAAGCGCGCTGATCGCTGCTAAGGCCAATGAGAGATAGGCAAGTCCGGTTGCAAAAGGCACAGCAGAAAGTCTCCATAGGTGGCACTGTCAAGATCCGGCTCTGTCTGCATTGCTTTTTCTCCTCCAGACTGA
>VXAU01006131.1:2312714-2402399 GCA_013399695.1 Formicarius rufipectus | reverse complement strand
CCGCCCGTCGCGGGCGCGTCACGCGCGGCGGGGCCCGCCCCCCGAGCGGCCCGGGGGGGGCCGCGGGCACCCGCGGGGTCCGTGTGCAGCTTAGGAGAATTAGGGTGGCCCAGCCACGGCTTGGCCGCGTCGTTGTGTAGGTCGGTTTCAGTGTTGGAGGGTGGGGGGAGAAAGGGTTCGCCTTCCTTAGTCTTCAAATGGCTGGTGAGCGTCGTGGTGAAGTCCTGGGGAGACTTGGCTGTGGGGCGGCGGGGTCTCGGCCCTCGCGGGTTGTCCCCATCTGCTGTGGTTACTGGGCATGAGACCTGAAATATCGCGGAGATGAGTCGTGCTCCTAAAGCGAGAGGCCTGACCTAATGAGCTTCCTGTTGGAAGACACAATGCGTAGTGCAGCTTGTATCGTATATGTGTTTCCTGTAGTTTGCATCAGGACATTTTCTGTCAGTTAGGTGTTTTACCTTGCTCTTCTGAGAAGTGATGTGTATACAGGTGTCAACCGAGACTTGTTTAGCGTGTTGTTGCTGCCACAGACCTACCCACTGAAGAAGTTCCAGTTGTGTCTTGCTCAGATGCCCAGTTTCTTTGTGTGACTTCATGGTTCAAGGAACTTTTCTGACTAAGAGATATCCAGCTCACTGTGCAGTTATGCAAGTGGCAGCATGAAGTAAAGGGGTAGGACTGAGATGTGGCTGGGTGGCAGCATAGCAATCATGATACACTCCTGGTTAAACAAACATACAGTGTTTGTTGGCCCGTCTTTGTCCTCAACTCATTGGTCTCCTGATTGGCTTTGTAACTCAGTAATCTTAACAAATAGTAAATCTGTACTGATCCTTGGCAATAGAAAAGATGTGCCATTAATACTGCAGTATGAGCTCAAATTTTATCCATTATTAGAGGCCTCTGTGAGAGAACTGTTTACCTTGCGTTTTAGTGGTTTTGGTATCAGTGATCCAAACATGAGACCTAAAGCCACAGGAACTCTAGTTTCATTATTTTTCTCTGTGGTAAATGCATTGTGTTTGCTTAACATTCGGACCATTGTCTTTGTTGCAAATTTCACTCGTGCAAATTCTCACAACAGCATTCTAAATTAACTGTTGTTTCAGTGTTCAGAGACTGTTGATTTCATCTTTGTTGTGTATTCTGGTGTCTCTGTTCCCTGACAACTTATCTAGATTAAGGTCAAAATTACCAGAAGTATACTAAATTCAAGGATGAGACTTGAAGTAGGTGCAATCAATTTTCTTTCTGAGTGCAGTATTTAAACATCTTTGCAAAATCTGGTTTGTCTTACACATAGTTCCCGTGGCTGGGTTTTTGACCTAAGAGTATTGAGACTGTGTTTGCAGAAATACATCAATTTGTCTAAGTGCCCTCTTAGAAAAAGAAGAAAACCCACTGGATTTCTGTGAAAAGTTTGATTTAGTGATTTTGCAAGCAGTTGGGCTAGGATTTAGTACAAATTGGTGCTTTCAGCTCTCTTCCGCCTCCCTTTACCATTCTGTACTTGATGGTCATCTGCATTTCTGTTTCTGCAGTAAGCGAGAGCATTTTTCAAGTAACGTCTGACTCACTATAAGTCCTTCCTTATCTCACTCGCTTATGTGATCCACCTCGTGGTCCAACAGTGATTTATGGTCTGGGGTCTTCCAACACCTCATTGGATTCTTTCTGCGTGTCCCATGGGCAGCCCATTCACTGCTCTTATCTCCCCGGCTTGGGGCAGCCTCTGGATCCAGAGGTATCCAGTCTGTCTCTGTTTGCTGCCCTGCTGAGCCAGTTAAGCTAACACAGGGAGCTCATTTAAAGCTCACCTGTGACAAGCTTTGAGCAGGGACCACTCATGTTAAGCTCTAAGCAAGTTATAATTAAACTTAAGTTCTCATATTCTGTAAGGAAATTTATTTTAATCCCCAACAGTTTGATAAAATTTTGAGCACAGGCATTCTCTTGGTGATGAGTGTAGTCAATCGACAGCAGTGGCATTTAAATTTGTCCAGTGACTTTAGAGGCCAGGCAACTAGAATACATGAGGAAAAGAAAGAAGGGCTTGGTTATAAAGCAGGGTAATCTACATTTTTTGGAGCAGCTTTTCTTATTGTTGCAGTGAGCAGTCGTATTGATAAATCTTCATGGAAGTGGTGGCATGTTCTAATCTCCAGCTTTCCTGACTGTCCATGTAAGAGTGCTGTTCTGAAGAGAAAATGATTTTCTTTACCTGTATGAGAGCACCTATGTTCAGCAATGGGTAACAGAAATTAAGAGCCCTGGGGATGAGGAGGATCGTGGCCATCATCTCAGAGGTCAAAAGTTTTGAGAGACTAGTGTTTGTTGATGCATTTGTTCTATGTCATTCTAGAAATGTATTGTAATTAATTAGATTTGGTTGGGGTTTTTGGTGGGGTTAATTTGGTTTTCATTCAAGGGGTTTCTCTTTTTGTGTTATCCTGTTTCATTTATGTTTATCCTCCAGCTGTGAGTTGCTGTAGCTATCGACTTTGGAAACACTTTTTGCTTATAGTCCACTGCACTGTTGAAATTCTAGTTATGACACTTATTTAAAGAAGAGTGGTAGAGGGTATGGAAGACTGAACTTTGCATTCAGTGTCAACTAGTTGTAGAAACTGTCCTGACTTCTGATCATACTGGCCGTTCTCTAGTCCAGATGGAGCTGCACTGACTTACTATGTCTTTGCCATGCGCTGGTTTTACAGAATTTTCCCCTCCACTCATTGCTCTGTCTGCTGTAGATTTGAGCAACATACTTGCTGATCAGGTATGCTTGTTTTGCCTGCTTTTTTTCCTATTGGCCAAAGCAAAGCATGAGATTTGTGGAAAGATTGTGAATATACATTATTACTTTGTAGGGCTGCATAAATAACACACGGCTTGTATTGCCCTGTGCTAGTTAGGAATAGAAGGATGATTACAGGGCAGCAGAGGCCCAGCTGTATGTAGGACGTTTGTGAAGCCATTCACTAATCTGACATACTGGCTGGGGAAGCTGCCAGAGAGGATTCTGATCCCTCCTGCCTCATTGTGAGTGCCTTTTCCCTTACTTTGTTAATTCTCTCCAAAATAGGTAGAATACTAAATGATGGTAAAAAAAAAGTAATTTATGCTTGTGAGGCAGTTAATTAATTCACCACATGCTAATAACTCCTCATGCTAGTCTTCAATGAACTTCAGTCAGTGAATATTACTGAAGTGTTTTGCTAAAAGCTGCACCTAAATTAAGTTAATGAGTGGTTCTGTTGTGTACTTCTGTGCAGCTGATAAAAATGGGCCAAGAACTGTTCTTAGTTGCAGCCTAAGCAGCATATTCTAGTTTATGTTCACTCAGCTAAACTCCTTTGTGCAAGTCAGCTCTGCCACAGTTGACTTTTTGGCTTCTTTTAGAACTATAAACAGAGCTGTTGCCTGTGTGGCAGTAAATGGATGTTTCTGAACAGAATGTCAGTTTGGACCAGTCTTTCCTAATCTGGTGACAGCCAAATCCAAATCACCTGTGTTATTTCTTTTTAATTAGATTGGAGTATTGGGCAGAGGGAAAACTAAATGAACTGTGGAATTCAACTCCATTCGTACCTTTTGGTCTCTTTAAGAAATTGAAACAGCGGGAAGAGAAGAGGATTTGCAGTGAATTGGCTGTATGAGAGTAAAGACCCAGGCCACTGTTACATTCACACAGTTCTGATTCATTCCTGGGCTTCAATCTGTGCTGTGCAATGAACAGGGTAAAGATCCTGTTTTACATAAAGTTAAGAGTGTCATTATACACGTGTGTTGGCTGAATTTATTTCCTGACTTTAGTGGTTCACGACGTGGTTCCTTCCATTAATTTGTTTCATCAGAAGTATCAAGAATAAATTTCACTCCCTTCCCAAACCTGTCAAAAACACAGGGTCTAGTGATAATAACTTTAATACAGTTATTCTGAAATCAGGACATTCTTCTCTTCATATAGTGTGTTTAATTAAAAAAACCCTGGTACTGCAGATTTGCCATTTAGTGTTTCTGCACAACATCTCACTGGTAGCCGATGTTTGGGTTGATCTGAATACCATGTATACAGGTAGGATTTCTAGATTGATTTATTTCAAGTGTATTAAGCAAGTCTTATTTATGGAAGATTAATTTGATCTGGAAATTTTAGGGTTTTTTTCATATGCTTGAATGTGTAAGTAGTGGACTTTGTTGAAGTGCTTTTTACTGGCTTGTAACTGTTCCTGTTGAAACTGGACACTGTAGAAACAACTGGGTACTGTGTAGTTTCAGGAAGTTTCACTAACTAAGCAGTAGGAAGCTGCTTCCCTCCTAATGCATGTTAAAACCTCAGTGTCTGGGTTTAAAAGTGGCTTTGCATTTAGTTGCTAAAGTGAAACTGAATTTAAATTAGCCTGTGGCACAATTGAGATAATGCCAGATGGGATTCAGGCATCTAATTGTCATCTGAAATGTAAATTGGTTTATAGTCTTACCTGTTTCTCTTTATGCATATGCTAATAGATTATGTATGTGTGAAGACTGAAGATGATGTAGAGGCAGTGATGATGGACCATGGAGAACATGGACTAGCCACGCAAAGCTGCATGTCAGTGGAACAAAACTGTGAAGCAAACAGTGCTGTTCACCACATGGGTCACCTTAGCTGTGGTAATTGCTGCTCATTTTTATTGTCATGTAATAGTTAATGGCTAGTTAAAATGCTGTGTCTTCAGTGCTGCTCTGAGTGTTTTCTATCTTGCCCACACCTTTAAAACACATTTTATTAAAATCTACTTCATTGAAATTGCTTGGAAATTAACTTAAATAAGGTACTTTTTAGTTATTACTTTATAGGTTTTTATTAACAGTGAAGCTGCTAAAATATTTTGTATTATGTTATATGTGATTATCCTAGTTACAGGAGCTAGGACCAGTTTATCACTGTTTGGATATAACCAAAACTGTATTCTACGCTCTCCCTGTCATTTGTGGTGAGCTGTTAATAATGGATCATTTGCAGCTGCCCAGGGCACACCTGACACCTCAGGCTATAAGCTGGGTGTTGGAGAACCCTGGGAGACCAGGGGAGTGTTTTTGTCTTCACACCAATGACTCAGGTGTGATAACTCCCCTCTGGGGAGGCATTAGGACCTTCACACCCAGCCTGAGGGGTCATGTCTGCTCATGAGCAGGCCATCAAGGATTCCAAAAATATACCATGACTCACATAGTTAAATCACCCATTGTGAAACTCTCCACCCTGGGCGAGTTGCTGGGCATTCCCACATGAACATATATAAGCTTGGGATTTGGGGACTTCTGTTACTATTTGTTGGATCCAGAGGAGGACCAGAACCAGAACAGGACTGTGACTGCCACTCTCAACCAGACTGACCATCCTCACCAACAGGCTTTCCTTTGCTTTTACTTTATACTCAGGGGGACAACGTGGTGCTCAGCACAGGGGCTGGTGAGCTCCATTCTGTTTGTGCCCCAGGGTGCTGGGTTATGCATCTGTTTTTTGTGGGTTAAAACCACTTTTTTCTCTGTATAATTGTGTGTTTACTGTAGTCTTTTTAGTAAATTTTAACTCTGACTTGTAATATCTTTTGAGTTGGGTTCATTTTTCCTGCTGGTTTACCTGTAAACCAGCACAATAATATATTATGTTTTAAAAAGACAGGTTTTAGTTACTTATTAAGTAAATATATCTAGGAATGAATTAGAAAGCTCCTTGGAAAATAAATGTCATGGAAGAACCCAACATGAAAAATTAGCTTTTTTGGATAAACTGTCCAGTATAATTTAGTACTGGAGATACTGATGTGTAATGGTAGTAAGATAGTTGTTTAATGTGACAAATTATTAGCTGTAAGTAGCCTTTGGTGACTGTCTCTAATTCATTGTATTTTTCAAAGTCTCTTCAGAAATCTTAGCCCAGATAAAAATCATTCATAGTTGTTACGAGCATTTAGCAATTTCAGGAGCAGTATTACCAAGTCAGTGAAAAATTACTGTAGTTGACTGTTGGTACTTACTAGCTTTGGGGATTTTTTTTTTTAATTTCTATTCAGCTGGTTGACTCCATGGAGAGCCCCATCAGTATATATCTGCATAGAGGCAAGTTACATCTCTTTTCTAGTGTCATTGGGTGCTTCTGAGAACCCTAAGTCTTTTTGGTCTTCTGTTTGACAATATAGGGTAGGTTTTTTTGTACAAAGTTCGGTATCACTAAGATACACATCTAGATCTTTGTTTCTCCTTACCTGCTGCAGAGCACCCCGGTGGGGGGCCTTTTTTTTTTTTTTTTTTTTTTTTTTTTTTTTTTTTTTTTTGGAGCAATTTATGCCCCCAAACTCTGTATCAGTTTTGCTGGCGCTTTTTTTAGGTTATGGTATTTGGGCCTAAATCTAAATTTGGGAATCTAATCAGGCAGACCATTAGTTTAATGTAAACATACTATGTTTTAAAATATGGTTAAAACAGGAATCCAGTGTATTGTGCCAGTATGTTAATCCTGCAGCCCTTCTTCTTTCAATGTGTTCTCTTGCCTGTGTTGGTCCCACAGAGTGCTGTCATCTCTTGGGTTCTCCATTCTGGGAGTGCTGAGTGCTAGGAGATGAGTGCTAGCTTGGCCGGTGTGACAGTGATGGAGGCATAATAGTTTGGCAAAGGAAACAAATTCTGGAGCTGGACGGGAGGGTAGATAGGATTTAATCTTCACCTTATGTATTTTTATTACTCAGTTATTGATCGTGATTTCAACATTATGTTAACTATACTACTTAAATCTACCACAGGTCTTGCCTAGGTTGTATCTACCAGCTCTGCTGCATTTGTCTGGGCTCTTAAAGCAAGGAAAATATTTTCTAGCTTATGTTATTGGATATATTTGTACTTCTCTGTCCTGCCCCGGCTCTTCCTTTTTTGCTGCATAAAACAAACACAGTTGTCTTTGTTTTTCAGTGTTTCTCTTAGCTTGTCCCAGTCTCACTGGATCAGTTTTCCTTCACTTCTGAGATACTAGCTCTAGTTTCCAACTGGGACATGAAATTAGTTCCACTATTGTGCTAAAGTAAGGAGTACCCTTGTAACTTTTGTCTTGCAACCCCATGTATGTGGAAGGAATTTGTTGTAGATGTCCACAAAACTTTCTCACCATACCTTTTCAGCTTGGCCTATGCAATCTGAAAACTTCACTGTGGCAGATAGTATGATGGAGACTTAGTGTTGCCTTTTTATGCCAGATGCTCTTCTTAAGCTTGTGTTTTCATATATTTTCTTATTGCTGTCTTGTTATTTATATTGCGGTTGGCCTATCTCTAGCGGAAGTATGGAACCCAAGAGGAAGTAGTTACTTTTGTCTGTTTGTTTTTTCTTCTTCCCCTCATAAGAGGATTTTTATTTCTTTATGCAAGAGCTGCCTTTGCTGAAAATCTGAGGTAGAAACCTGTAACTGATGTACAGGCAAATTTGGCACTAGAATTTTTTCACTGTGAAAATCCTTTAACATTCTTCAGTTTCGGCAGGTCTGGCAATTGCGTGGACTTCAAAAGAATTAGGACAGAGCAGTAATAAACCGCAGTAATGGCTTTTTAACTGTACTGGGTCCACACATGAAGAGGTGGAGGCATTCTGTGTACCACTTATGAATAGCTGGTGTTTGATAATCCCTGACCTGGAGTAGGATTTTTTTTGTTGCATAGTGTTTCAGTGACAAAACTAGGGGGAACTCTGAATGTAGGGGAGCGACAACAGAGGACTGAACAAAGGGGAACTGTGTTTTAGATTGTGGGTGTATTGCCTGAATTTTCAGGTAACTGGTTTTGTTGGGGTTTTGAACTGGACATGGAAATTAGAACAGAGAATCAAGAGTGAAAAACAAGGCAAATGAAATGGAACCTTGAGAGAGTTTGGAAGAAACAATATTAAATTGAATTTATCATTTCTGATCTAAATGGCCTGAATTGATAAATACTTGATAATGTGCTGGTAAACAAACTTCAAATAGCCAAGGAGTTTGAAAGTTTAAAAGGGTGACTGTGCCTGTTTTTACTGTAGTGAAATGTTTGATGCATTGGGAAACTTGCTGATGTGCTTTGCTTTCTCTTCTCTTTCCCAGGACACGAAGGCGTACCAGTGCTAGCTGATCTAGCGGCTTCACAGATGAGCCATTCTGGGGTGATGCAGAGACAAAATGGTTACAACCCTGAGAAAGTGGATTTTGTGGTTTTGCGTAATAAAAGAAAACGACTCTCTCCTACTGTAGTGGAACAGAATGTGGTATGTTTCACCAAACAGCTGTTGTTTTTGAGACCAGTTTCAGTGTTATTTGGAATGTCATTTTTCCTTCACTTTTGTATGATGGTTGGATGATGTCTGAGTGAAGAAGATGGGTAGGATATGCATGCAGTGCATGGATGCTTCTAGCAAGTCCCCAGCCTGTTGTTCTGCAGTCTGTGCATACACCCAGAGTTGCCCCATGCCAGGTGCAGCATCTGGCACTTGTCCTTCTTAACCTTTGTATGTTTAGTGATTGCCCAGCCCTCTCATTTGTCCCGATCTCTGTAGGACCTCTTCCTTTCAGGGAGTCAGCAGTTCCTCCCAAGTTTAGTGTCACTGGCAAACTTAATTAGCATTCCTTCTAGCCCTGCATCCAAGTAATTTTTGAAGAAGCTGAAGAGCACAGGGCCTAAGATGGAGCCTTGTGGACCCCAGCTAGTGATATGTTGCCGGTCTGATGTCACCCCATTCACTGTTACCCTCTCTGGTCAATCCATGAACCAACTGCTCACCTACCACATGGTGTGTTTATCCAGCTGTGAGATGAACAGTTGGTCCAGAAGGATCCTGTGAGAGACAGTATCATAAACTTCACTGAAATCAAAATAGATTACACCAACTGGCTTCCCTTGATGAGCTAGATGGGCTGACCTTGTCTTAAAAAGAAATTAACTTTGGCAAGCAGGACTTCTCATGAAGCCATGCTGGCTTTGACTGATGACTTCCTTCAAGTGTTTTTCAGTAACTCAGAATAGTCTTCTCCATAATTTTACTGATCAGTGAAGTTCTGCCTGTTGTAAACAAAATAAAACCAACACCCACCACCCCTCAGCCTTCCTTTTTTAAAACATGATGTGATAAATTTAAAAAGTAAAAGAAACAAAAAACAGAAAACACCACCAGCAGACTCATTAAATCTGCTGTATATGGCAGATGGGAAAGACACACATCCAGTAAAAGAAAAATGACAGTATTGTCCAGGTGGTGGCACTATTCTTCCTTCATAAAAGCAGTTTACAAGTAGTGAGAAGATTCTTTCTTGTAGACATTTTTTACAGCTTCTGCTTGCAGTTATTTGGATAAGTAAAAATTTTAAAAATGGTTTATTTAAATTAGTGTAAAAATACACATGAAGTCTCATAATTTGGACTCATGTTAGAGGTCTTTTCCAATATAAATGGTTCTATGATTACATAAGCCTAGCTGTTCAGTATGTATACTTAGATGAGAAAGTTCTGGCCTTAGAATAACCAAATAAAAAACACATGTTATGATACCTATATATATATAGTCCATCCAAGCCCCCAGCTCGAGCTGTTATTCTGCTGTTGTACTATGTTAAAAATACTTCAAGGAGCCAGACATCTGAGGCTCTGCTATGGCAAGCCCAGGGTCAAGCCAGTAAGGAAACCTTGCCTGGCTGTGAAAACGGGGTGTGCAGGGAGTCAAGGAGGGCACCCTTCTGTTCACTGGAACCAGCCACTGCAGAGGAGCTTCAGTCCCAGAAGTGGTGGGAGTGTGACTGCCAGAGTGGCTTCTGAATGCTCAGACAGGAAAGTTTCCTTAACACAGCAGTACATAAATAAGATGACTCTGTTAAAATCTTGGTTCTGTGAACCCTCTTGTATCCAGGGGACAGAATATAACTACAATTGAAAGTTTCTGAGTTGAATTCCTAGGAGGTTCTCCCTGCAGTTTATTATTCAACACATTAAATGCTCTTTATGTTATTTTCCAGATGAGAACCGGGGAAGAAGAATATGAAGATAGTGACAATGTCATTTATGAGTATGAACCAGACTATGAATGTGTAAGTTAATTTTCTTTTGTTTGACTGTGTCTGAAAAGCTGCTTTGGGATGTGTCTTTTGGGGTAGACTAAAGTAACACATGAGATTTGAAGTTGGGATTTATTTGCTTAATGTGATATCCTAAGCTTGTGTATGTATTAGTAACTTACACTCTGTTTTGTTCTGTTTTAATAAAAAAGGAAAGTATTGTATCTGAAGCTTCCTATGCTGGATATCAGCGGAATACTCTTATGGAGATCCTCAATTATTGCCAGGTATTTTTCTTTTCTTTATGCCAGACACGTCATTTAAACAACTTTAGTTAAACTTCAGGAAGATCTGTATTTTGTGCTTTGCAGCCTATAACGTGATCCTCTCCAGTTGTTCACTTTGTTAGTTGTTCACTTACCTTCAGTATTTTCAATGAAAAACTAGTTTTCATATTCCCTGAACTTTTCACAGCAGAGCTGGCTAGAACACTTTACAAATACTAAGCTTTAATACAAAATGCAGAGTCTAGTGATTCATTGTGAGAACCTTTACAGTAATGGGAAAGATATGACTGATACACACCCAGCTTTTGAAAGTCTGTATTGCTTACCAAAGGTGTGCCAAAATTCGGGTAAGTGTTGTTTTTGTGAGTTCTTTCCTTTTGACTTCTGAAGCATTAGCTGGCAAGACTGAAAATAACTGCATTAAAAATTAAAAGCATCCAATATTTATTCAGGTTAACATTTGTGTGACTGGGATCACAGTACTCTATAGAGTGAAAGACATTTGGGCCATGCGTTAGGGAAGTCAATCTGTGAGGGGCTTGTAGCCAAATGTCAATGTCTTGTAAGTCTTCTTAAGCATTCGTTCAGGAATGTAGTGGATGAAGGTTGCCTAAGACTGCATGACTAACATTTTTGCCTCCACTCTGGGAATGTGTGCTGTGACAAATAGCACTAATGAGAAACTATAGCCTCTTTTGCTGCCTTACAGGCACCTTTCCATCTCCTTCACCCCACTGTTATCCCCTCCTCCCAGTGACTGTACTAGGGCTACATGAAGCTTTTTTATAGCTCTTGTACTGTCCACACTGATTTAAGGTCTTTTAGTGCTTCCTTGAAATATTTCTAAATTTTGAGAAGATTCTGAAATTCTGTTGTTTTAGGCTGTCTGATTTTTTTTTTAAAAGATAGCTATCATATTGAAACTTAACTGTTAGTTTTGATGACGTTTTTTAAATCATTTCAAGTTCTGTCTACTACAAATCCATGTAGCAATTTCTTAATAGCCATATATATTTTTAAAATTTTCTAATGATACTGTAAATCAACAAAATACATTGCTGTAGTTAGTTTAAGACATTTTTGTAACTCATAATGTCCTCAGTGTGTCTTTTGCAGAGCTTGCTGATGACATATGCCTGATAGACAAAGTGTATGTCTATTCTGTGTAAGCATCATGTTTGATTTGCTAAATTCTGGAAACACTAAAATGTTCAGGAACTTTTCTTGTCTGACCATTCAGGAGCCACTCCAGTAGTCACACATGAACGACCTAAACTGGGACTGAGATCTCTTTGCAGCTGCAAACCCCATACTCACACAGTCAGACCAGGTTTCCTTACCAGCTCAACCCCAGGTTTACCATAGCAGTCTCAGACATCCAAATTCTTAAAATTATGTAATCATGGTGCACCAACAAAATAGTAGCTTGTGGCGGTTTTCACCCAGTGTCCACCCAAACCTCCAGGCCCCCCCTTTCTCAGGGTGAAAGGAAAAGGAGGAAAGGCAAGAAAAAAAAACTAGCTGAGAGATAATGGCAAAACAAACTCAGAGTAGCTAAGTACTTAAATTTATTACTAACAAGATAAGAACTAAAACTAAAAGTAATAAAACTAGAAAGTAAGAAATAAATCAGTCTTAAGAGCACCCCTCTCCTCCCACTCCTCCCTCTTTCCAGCAGTTCGATAGAGCAAGGAATGGGAGTTTTGCAGGTGGTTATTGTTGCTGCCATTGCTCTTGTCCTGTGGGTCACTCCATGGGATGCAGTCGGGTCTCTGCACCCCAAAAGATTTCCATGGGATGCAGGGAGAGAGGGGAGGAATAGGTTTCAGTCTTTCCCCCCACCCTGCTCCAGTGTGGGGTCCCTCCTTCGCCTCCTCCTGCTCCAACCTTAGTCTCTGCGTTGTTATCTCATGGCTGGAATTTCAACTGCTCAACACTACCAATTCTTGAATATGTTATCACAGAGGCGTGGCTATGATTTTTAATTGGCTCAACTTTGGCCACCAGCGGGAAGTCCCCCCTGGACCTGGCTGTCATTAGCTCCACAGGGCAGGGGAAGCTTCTGGCAACTTCTAACAGAAACCATCCTGGAAGCCCTCCCTTCTACTAAAATTCAGCTACAGAAACCCATGACACAGCTCGAGGTGGTCCTTCCGAGGAGGGATCCTGAACAAGCACAAACAAACCCTCAGCTTTTATACCCTTGAATTCATGAAAGTCTGGTGTTCCTGGGCTCCTGCCTTGTCTCTGCTGGTCTGGTCCCTTGGGTGGGCCACACATCTCTGTGCCCTTTGTTATCCAAAGGGTTGGCAGCTCAGGGTCTCTTGTCTGGGGCCCCTGGCACCCAGAGCTCGACCTGCAGCTCATACTGCAGCTGCATCCCTGGCTATCTACACTGAGTGTATTCCTCAGCCTGTGGCTACATCTGGTATTCTTGTCATTCACATGTCTGAAAATGGTTTTCAGAGTCACTGCTCCATTAGCTTACCAGTGGTGATGAGGCTGACTGGCCTGTAGTTTTTCTCCATCCTCTTCTTTGCTGCTCTCCAAGATAGGAGTGACATTTGCTTTCATCGAGTCTTTGGCACTTCTCCCATTCACCTTGATTGATCAAAGCCTGTAGAGCATGGTCTTGCAGTGTCATCAGCCAGCTCCATCAGGACCTGTCAGTGCATGCCATCAGGCCTCGGACCTAGGTGTGTCCAGTT
Source organism: Formicarius rufipectus (assembly GCA_013399695.1). Taxonomy (NCBI): domain Eukaryota; kingdom Metazoa; phylum Chordata; class Aves; order Passeriformes; family Formicariidae; genus Formicarius; species Formicarius rufipectus. The sequence goes on along the minus strand of VXAU01006131.1, from coordinate 2,389,353 downwards.
TGCTTAAGTATTCTCTGACGAGATCCTCTTACACTCAGTGTGTCTTCCTTGGTTCAGCCTTTCCCCTGGTCTCTGGGACCTGGGATTCTGGAAGGCCAGTCTTGCTAGTAAAGCCTGAGGCAAAGGTGGCACTGAATCCCTTGGCTTTTCCTGTGTCCTGTATCACTGGGTCCCCTGTCTCATTCAGCAGTGGGCTTGCACTTGCCCCAGCCTTCCTTCTGTTGCCTGTGTACCTACAGAAGCCCTTCCTGTTGTCTTTGAGATCCCTCGCCGCATTCAGTTCCAGCTGGGACTTTTACTTTATAGACAGGATTTTTCTAAGTATTTTCTGTTGGTTATAGGGAAATTAATATTTCAGTGGCTGCCAGTAAGCCTTTTACCTGTGTATTTGGAAACTTATTAGGACTTAAAATAGCATATCATAATACCTAATGTACCTTAGAGCTTGTCAGAAGCTTTTCAGTATAACATAAAACATGACAAATAGGTGAAAATAAAACATCTGCTGGAAGCAGTAAGAGCAAACTTCAAGTGCCAGCCATATTAAAGCCTCAAGAATAAGCTTCTCTGAGAATTCTTTTTACTGTAATATTTAGCATTGTTACTTGTATTTTTTTATCTAAATTGGTTTTTGATATTCTTATAGAATGTGAAGATTATCTAAAGATTATAGCCAGTTTTAGGAAGGTAATTTAGCTTTTAATTGAACTTTCATGGTTTCTTCAGGTTTAGTTAAAGTTCTTGTGAAACAATACTGTTTTCACTCTTGATTTGTTGACAGGCCATGTTTGATGCCATTCAGAAATTGGATAAAAAATTTGACCAGCTTCATCGTAAGGTCTCAGAAATGCAGCATACTCGTGTAAAGCCAGTGTTCCTTAAACCTGTGAGTATTAAAGACCTGAGACGTTTATTTTTGCTTTAATTCACTCATTTCCTCTGATGCTTTACTTAAAAAAAACAATTCTTTCACTAAAGTTAAAGTTAGTAGCAAAGTAGTAGACTTAGAATCTATTTCAATTGGATTACTTAAGATTTCTTACTATCCACCAGCTTTAGTCTTCTGTGTTGTTATTGACTGGTGATCACAGATTCACAGTGGCCTCCATGAAATCTAGGATGCTGTGATAGATGCTGTAAAATTCTATTTGTATTGGAATGAACAGAAATTAATTGTGTAGATACATCTTAAAATTCAGTATGTTGCTGTTGCACCCTTGCAACATGTGATGTGCTATCTTACTGGTTTCTACAGTTAAAAGAGAGTTTAAGCATCAGTGGGGCTCGTTCAATTACTAAGTGATTTTTAGATCTCAGCATTGTGTTGTCATATCCATTAAAGTCTAGAATTTAACATTTTTCTTAATAAAAACACTTTTCAACATTTTTAGTCAAGTGAGAGTCAGTGAGAACATACGTTTCGTTCCTGAGTGGTCAATACGCTGTTAACTAAGGAGACCCAATATTACTACTTCTAACAATGCTCTTTAGAAGGAAAGCATAACACATGATTTTTGAAGAAGATCATAAAATCCATAATGACCTTTTTTTCTCAACAATACTGCAAAGCTTTTAATGTGGCAGAGGTGATCCTGCTGTCAGGAGGTGTCAGGAGTGCAGAAAGACCAGTTGCTTTAAGGATGGATAAAAGCAATTCATTTCTAGTGCATGTCAGCTAAAACCAGGTTTAATTTGGGATGTATTCTGTTACCAGCTCCATGCTTCTACTGTCCACACATCCTAAATTATGAGATGTAGGGAATAAAACTGATCCTGTCACCTACACATGAACTCTGAGATCTCTGTGCTCTTATCCTCCCCTCTGATCATGTGGGGTGGTAGCTGCTTTAATGTTTGGGTTAAAAGTGACCTGCACTGCCATTTTATTTTTTTCTGAAGGGTTTTATGACTAAGTTTGTAAGTTGCAATCTGTCAGCTATTTAAAACCAACAGGAATGCTATTGGGTTTTTTTAATAGCTGTACCATTGTTGTTTCTGTGAAGGGCTAAGCATATAAATAAGGAATGGTTTGTGGTAAAGGACTTTTTTATTATATGAACTCCAAATGCTGGAGAAACAGCCAAACTTTGAGATACATAAGCCTTTCTTCAGGTCATAGATATTTTTAATGTTACAAGGGTGAAATATAATGGGATTTCTGTAAACAAACAAATAAACCTGAGAAAAAATAAAGAAAGAAAAAACAGACCCGCACATGTCATCTACATTTGGTGGCTACTGCTCAGTAACTTGTGTTTTGAACTAGAATCCATGCTTTAGGGATCATATATTTTTTAATAAAAGTATTCAAAGTGGTGGAAAACAGCCATCTCTCAGTTTATGTTAGTTTCTTTGGAATCTTCCATTGTAGATGAGATCTGAATGTTTAAATTTTTTTTAGTTAGCAAGTAAAGAAAGAGGAGAGTGAATTTTTTTTCCTTGTTTGAAAGGAAGTTAGCATGGCAGTGGAGACATCCCTTTAAAATTTATCAGACTGGGATCAATAGCTGAAAAATTTTAGATTTTGCCTGTTTACCTTTTTATAGAGCTTTTTAAGGAATGTTTACAAAGTTTTTCTCATTATATATTTATCTAGAAAGCAATTGTGCCAGCACCCCAGGTGGAAAAAAAGATTGAGAAACATTGAAGCTGACCAGATAAGCTCTTAGTGTTGCAGCTGTAAGTGAGAATAGAAGAAAGTAGAGGGAAGGCTAAAAAGTAATACCTCTGAGTTAATGACAGTGACTACTTCAAGGGAGAATCTGCTGCCAATAGCATAATTGTTAAAATCTAATTTTCCTAGTTTGCTTAAAAAAAAAAAGTCAAACAACAATCAGCTATGTCTAATATAATCTTTTAATTTTTTTTCTGAATCATGTTTCCAGAAACCAGTTGGATTTACATACAGAAGTTCCAGTCATTTGTCCCAAGGAACAATAACTGTACAAAAATCCATGGAAAGGGACTTAAATCTTCATCTCTCTGCATCAAGCCAGGGAAAGCATAGTCCAGTTATAAGAGCTGCTTTACAAAATGACCATGTTCAAGCCAATTCCACAGTAAAACATGCTCAGCAGAGTTTTCAGTTTGAATCACAGCAGGCTGATGATAGGCAGAGCCCACCACTCCCCACTATAGTTTCAACACATTCATTACATTCATCATACACAACAACTAATGAGATGCCTGACCTTTCACCACAATCAAATCTTGCACCCAGTATTGTGGAAAGTACTGTCAACGTTGCATCTTCACCAGTGGCAACATCATCATCAATGCCAGCACCATCTGAACCCAGTCAAGAAAATGATGCTGTGGTGAAGAACTACAGTAATGCATCTGGGGATGTGAATATTAGTGAAGAGCTACCATCTTCTTCAGTCTTCATTGATCCTAACTTTGGTGAGTTCCTTTGAGATAAATCCTCAGAAACAGAGGCTAAAAAATTCCTGCTAGCATTAAAAAAAATTTGTCTAAAGACATTTCATTATAATTTAGCGAAACTTCAGCAGAACTAGCTGACTGTCCTCTCTGTGACCACCGCCCAAGCCAGGGAAAAAAGTGAAGTCCCACCAAAAAATGAAAACACCTTCCCCTAGTCTTCTCCCCAGCCATCACGTTGGAATGCACAGCTATTGGCTATCCCTTTGTTTAGGATTTAGACAGTTAGCTGGCTCCAGGAGCAGGTATTGAGAGAGCTGGGCTTCAACAAGGTGTCTCCTTCAGGCTCCCAACCACCAAACCACTGTATTGGCAAGGGACAGGGGGGAAAAAAAAAATTCCATGAAAGATTTTCAAACTGGCACGGTTTGCTCGGCATTTTTTAATTTTTTTTCCTTTAAATGTTTTTGTTTTACAGAAGAGTTTGTTGGTGACCCAGTAAGAAATGTGAAAGTTCCTGGCAACGATTTGGTGAAGGCTCGGCAAAAGACTAAACCAAAGTATGCAGCACGCTACCTGGTTCGTGTCCTGTTCCCCAAGAAAACACTACTGTGCAGCGTTATGGGAGCAAGTGCACGAGGGCGCAGGACACTGGATCCAAACAAAATTGCTGCAATAAGAGGTATGTTACCTTTCAAAATGCAGATTTACCTCTCTAATACTTAAAGTTTTTTAACTTACACGGAGTTGTTTTCTGTACATATATAGCAACTGGTGAACAGATAAGTGCCATAGTGGATGTGCTTTACTCTGCCGTGTCTTTGTTTTGAAAGTCCTGCTTTGTAATTCTTGATATTTCTGTTTCTTCAGTGAGGATAAAACAATTTGAATTTCTCCTGGTTTTGTGTACTTTGTGTTCATCAGTCAAGCTTGCTGCCTTTAAGTTTTTCATTGCAATTTATTTTGTGTTTGTGTGTGACATGGGTTTTGTGGGTGGAATTTTTGGTTGGTTGGTTGGTTTGGGTTATCTTATGGCCAGGGTATACCTGGGACAAACATAAACTGGTGATTTTTAAATAGTCTTCTCTTTCTCTTAAGTTCACTTCTCTAGACTGAGAAATAGTGAAGATGGGGAGGATATTTTTTTAAAAAATGTCAAGCCATTTACACAGATCCCATGGCACATATGTATTAAAGGGTTAAAAGAGTGAGATTATATAAGCTATGTGAAATGGTTGCAGCAACAGTATTACCCTGTCTCTATTCTTTGTGGGTTTTGGTTAGTTTTGGGGTTGGCTTGTTTGTTTGTTTTTGTTGCTATTTTTGCAGGTTATTTTGAAGTAGTATATAAATAACATCATGTTTTCCATAATTATACTGGGAAATGCATACTATAATAAAAACATTTACACTACCTAAAAAAATTGTCACTGAACATCCTAAATTCATAGTGCTGCTTAGCTTCAAAACATAGTTTACTATTGCTATTTGTATATGGAAATCTAAAGCTTTTAAATGAAGAACAGTTGTTGTTGGCTGGACTTCGCGAACGAAGATCTTGGGATAAGCCTGTGCAATGGCTTTTTTAAGTGAGGCACAGGGTGCGCAGAACTGGCCCCACTCCCTTTACTCCTGAGGCTCATCTTGCCACGGCCGAGCACGCTCGGACGGCGACAGCGAGTTCCTCCAGGATTCGAACCGGTGTCCTCAGAGGAGGAGCCGGCTCCACAGGCGGGGGCCTACGCCACTCGGCCAACGCCCGCCGCCTCTCAAGTGTAACATACAAACAGCAAAGCAATAATGTCAGGCTGTTGAGAAATCCTGGGAGCCCACGTGGGTCAGAGCACCAGGGGAAGGCCTCGCCTTGTCCTCTCTGCCACCGAATGACACAAACGTGGCACTGCAGCCACGCCTGTAACACGAGCTGGGGCAGGCCCCAAAAGGTGGCAAAATGAAGAACAGTAGACATGAATGGTTAGCTGTATTTCTCTTTCTAAATTAGAATGCTTCTGAATACCATTTTTTTGTCATGAAGCTTAAAACATTTTCTATATTTTACATTCAGAGTTTCTGGCATCTAACTTTCCAACTTATGATTTGAGTGAGCATGGAAAGGACTGGAAGACCTGTATCACAAATGTCAATGCTATGATCCGCTGTTTACGGTCCGAAACAAAATCAAACTCAGGAAGTTGTCCTAAGGTAATAATTTATTAATTGCTAAGTTTGTGCTTTTTTCTCAGGTTAATTATTTGAACTTCTCATCATACAAGTGCTCTGATTGGAAGTTCCTTGGTTTCTGTCTCTGAGTTGCTCAGCACAGGGCTGCTGACTGCAATGTTAGTTCCTTGTGGGGAGTACTGGAGGTGTATGCCTGTCTCTTGCTTTGCCTCATCCTGCTCGTGTGTCGAGTGTTCATGTTAACAGTTAAGAGATGTTTAAGCATAGGATATGAAAAGGAAAGCACTGCAAATGTTGCCCAGAATTAGCATCAAATTTGGGTAAGAGCTTAAACATGTAGCAGCACTGTTTTCACAAGCTTTTCTTTCAGCCAGGCATTTCAACTTTATACTGTACTGACTGAAACATCACACCCTGAACACCTGTAACTCCACTTACCTCTGCTTCTAAAACGCTCTATGCAAGTCTCTGAGTATTTATTATCTGTTTCACCTGTTTTTTACATGATAGAACTTCAGGTGTAACTATATTGTAAATATCTGAAATCTAATTTATACTAAATGGGAAATGAACTGGAACACTAATTAGTAAAACCTGGTAGGCTTCTCTCGGTGTATATGCTAACCTCATTTAATGTTTCAGGAGACAGCTGAGGGGAAAGAAGAAGTGGCTGATGCTCCAGATACATCTCGTTGTGTAGATTTAAGTTGCAATGAAGATAATGGTGGCAATTCACAAAGCATTCAAAAAACAACCAGCTCCACAACTGACACATTGCAGAATCCAGGATTGCATAAGTTTCCAGAATCTTTTCACACATCTTCAGTCAGGAAACAACAGTCTTTGGAACCTATGGGTAAACTAAGAAATGTCCACTTTCTGGAGTTACATTTTAGGTGGTCAGTGAGAGGCAAAAGATGGTACTGTAGGTGTAATTCTGTAGTAAAGGAATTTTTCTGAACTATGTGACTTTATCTTAAGGCAATCGTATGGTGTGTGTATATATAGTAAGTCTTTGTGCTGGTTTAAAGGTAAGCAGGCAGGAGAAATTAATCCAACTCAGAATGGGATTGCAAGTCAGAATAACAATTTAATAAAAAAAAAAATCCCAACATACACTGATACAGAAGTAAAATCCATTTGACCCACAAAAACAGATGTGCAGTTCAGCACAGTGGGGCATGAGTAGAATGGAGCTCACCAACCCCTGTGCTGAACACCACGTGGCCCCCCTGAGTTCAAAGTAAAAAGAACGGAAGAAACCTGCTGGTGAAAATAATGGTTGCAGTCTTGTCAACAGTAGCAGTCTCAGTCCAGTCAAGGCTCTGATCCTCCTCTGTGTCTGACAAGAAACCCCAGTCCCAAAACGCCAAGCTTATATACACTTGGGCTCAGATGGGAACGCTCAGTCCCTCCCCCAGGGTGGAGAGTTTCACAATGGGTGATTTACTCTGTGAGGTGAACAATGGCATATTTTTGGCATCCCTGATGGCCCATTAGCAGACATGACCCCTCAGGTGAGTGTGAAGGCACTAGTGGCTCCTGGGAGGGGAGTTATCACACCTGAGTCATAGGTGTGAAGATAGGAAAACTTCCTTATCTCACAGAAGTTCCTAAACACCCAGTTTGTAGCTTGAGGGGGTTGAGTGTGCCCTGGCCAGCTGCTGCAAATGGGCCATTGTGAGCAGTTCATGAGAAAAGGACAGAGAGGGTTTAGAATACACACCCACACAGTGACAAACTGAGCCTGGCTATCCTATAATCAGTACAGTCTTCATGGGAGCGAACAAGAACATTATCTGACAGAATATACCGCTGCATCTACCAGTGTCCCATAATGCGTATCTGCTCTAAGACTGGAAAGTTCATCCTAAGATACTCTGTTCAGTAGCCCTGGCTTTTTTTTCTTTTATTTGGTAGATACTTCTACCTTCAAGGAGTACAGAATATCTATTGAATGGTGTTGCAATTTTAGAAGAAAAGCACACCTCTCTGTAGAACTGACTCTTTAGGACAATAAAATTCTTACAGCAACCTTTATATTTTAATTTTGTAATGAAAGTAAAATACACTTTCACAACACACAAATGCATTATGAAAAAATCCATGTACAGCATATGATGCTTAGAAAGCCTCAAGGAAAATGAGCTGGGCTTAGTTGCCCTTAAAAGTAATTTATTTGACTAGAGTCACTTGGGGGCTGTATCAGATCTGTTCCTGTACCCAAGATTTGTTAGTCTGATCCCACAGATCTCCTTTTTTCTTTTTAATTTTTATAGTGAAGTGTGGTTGAAGTAGTTTAAAAAATATTCACTCTTTTTCTGTTTTCATTGACAAGACCTCTGCACCACTGAAATAGCAGAACTTTTATTTACTTATGTAATTGGAATAGCATAATCTTTTCACATGAGATGAAAGCAAGTTAGAAAACAATCTTTAATAATGCAGATTACATGGCTAGCATTGCTGAAGACATATCAGAAGTACTGTAACATGGTTTTAAAACAGTGAGGGTTTTCTGACTGCTTGGTCATTTGTCTGCAGTGTGGTTCATTTCAGCATTAGCTGTAGCATTATGACTGCTCTGGCCTTTCCAAGCAAGTAGAGTAACTTCAGCATGAACTTTTGGTGTTTATTTTGGTGTAATTCAGCCACTTTGATGCATGGTCAGTACTGGATGAGTAAAATCTGTCTCTTCCCTCCCTGTCATCTCTTCTAGAACCTCTGGGGAGCCCATGGCGCAATGTACAGTTGCCTTTCTCAGTCATTTATGTAGCCAAAGGGAAGACGAGGCCAGAGCTGTCAGCTCGCTACCTAATTCGTCATATGTTCACTGAAGATGTGCTGGTAAAAAGCAATGTGTATGGTAGTCTTGATCGTGGCATGAGCCCACTGGATTCCAACAAAATTAATGCTCTTAGAGGTAAGAAAATCTCTCTTGAAATGGTAATCTTGGGAAATTAACAAGAGTGATCAGCTTTGTATCCTGTGAATGAAACATGGAGCTTCAGAAATTAGTCTTTGAAACTGTTATGAGGGGTATTAGTGCTAGCAGTGGGACAGACTGAGACGAAGTAGATGGAATTGTATTTTAGTAGCTCAAATTCTCCAGATTGCAAACCTGCTTCCTATGAAATAACTCCATCTCCATGACATGTACTTGAAAGTGCAATGCAGTGGACAGTGGAGCACATCTGGGACAATTTCTTAATACAGGGACTGGGTAGATCAAGCAGAGGTGTCATGCACAGCAGGTTATGGTGCCCTTCACAAAAGTCTTGGTGTGGGATAACTGGTGGCAGTATTGCCTGTAGAGACCATGAAATCGTGGACCTCAAGATCCTGAGCAGAGTTCAAAAAGTCTCAGTAAGTCAGGAGAGAAGACTTTGACTGAATTGGGGAAACTTTCAGATGGAAGCTTGTGAGAGGCAGCTCTAAAGAGGAGAGAAGTTCAGGAAAGTTGATAGATCTCTAATGATTGCATTCTGTAAGCACAAGAGAGTCCATCCTGACATTTATAAACACTGGTCGAGCTATAGGGAGACAAGTTTGCGCAAGCAGGTAATTTTTAACTGATCTCTGGAGCAAAAATTGTACACAGAGACTGGAAACAAGGAGAGCTTATGAAGTGCAATTTAGCAACTGTTGTGGTTTAACCCATCAGGTAGCTGAACACCCGACAACTGCTTGCCCATCTTCTTCCCTCCTCTCCTGTTCCTTCTCCTCACCTCACTGGGATGGGGAAGCAAATGGTAGAAGAAAAAAGAAAAACCAAAATTTATGGGTTAAGATAAAGACAGTTTAATAGGAGAAAAATGTAATGGAAAATAATTAATAATGATGATGATAAAAGGTTTAGATTATGCAGATCAAGTGAGGCACAATGCGCTTGCTCACCACCTGCTGACTGATGCTCAGCCACTATTCAAGCAGTGACCCCAAACCAACTTTACCCCTAGTTTATATGCTGAACATGAGGTCATAGGATATGGAATATTCTTTTGGCAGCTGCGATCAGCTGTCCTGGCTGTGCTTCCTCCCAGCTTCTTGTGCCCCCCAGCCTGTTTGCTGGTAGAGTGGTGTGAGAGGTTGAAAAAGCCTTGACTACTTAGCAACAACTAAAACATCAGTGTGTCGATGAACATTATTCTCATCCTAAATCAAAAACACAGCACTGTACTAGCTACTAGGAAGAAAATTAACTGTATCCAGGCTGAAACCAGGCCAGTAACCTTACCTGGAAGTGTTGGAATAGTGTCGAAAAAGCCAGAGTTCACCTAAAGGAATATTCATGACAACAGGAAGAGCTACTACCACAGCATTGTTGTGGGATAGTGCTCGCTGAGTTAGTAAGGTTGCATATTTGACTAGTTACCCTCATCCCAATATGATATTAAGATACCACGAGGATATGATTTTGTTTTAGGTAGTCTTGCAAGAAGCAGGGAGTTGTACTCTGAGCCATATGGGTCCCTTCTGATGTATTCTGTGATTCATCACACTTGTTTGCAACAGGCATTTTTGTATGAAATCTTGGAACTGCTTGTCTGGAATCTAGGGAGGTTGAAAGGGGTGTTAAGATCCAGGCAGTTCATGCCAATGGCTCCACAAGAGTGGCAATACTGCCTCTTGGGCTGCAGCATGAAGGCTAAATAAAATGAAGCTGTCCTGTTTTGGTAGCATACTGTTGTTTTGGCTTAATTACATTCAAAAAGAGTATATAGCTTGAATAAATAATTGATAACTCACTATTACATACTTGTTTATTTTTAGACTTTCTTCAAGAGAATTTTCCATCCTTTGATCTAAATGAAAGTGGATTTGATTGGAAGGCATGTGTGGCTGCCATAAACAGCACAATCCGCAGTCTCAGGCATGAGCTTAAAAAGGCCACACTTAAAAAGGAATCCACCAGAGAGCCTCAGCAGTGCCATCATCGAGTGCAAAGTCCTCCAAGGAATCGCACTCCAGTAAAGCCACTGAAAAGTATCATCTCATGAATTGAAGCCCTCTAACATCTGTCTCAAGTCTTATTTAGCAGGTTTTCATAAATTCTGTGTGGAGGCCTGTAATATTGAGTTGTCCTATTAAACCAAGTTGTCAGCAGCACTGAATAATATTGCTTCATGAGATCAAAGTTAGCAGAAGACTTTGGGAATCCTAACTCCTTGTATAAGTAGCATTTGTGCTCCTCAGAAATTACTTTCATTGTTTTCTGTAACATTTGCAGTGTGCTCTCTCTTAAAAGCATCTTCTCGTGATTCATTGAATCTGAAAGATTAATCTGATTAGAAAAGATGCATTGTGCATCAGGTCAGCAGAAGCAGACAAAGAAGAGGAAAGAATGCTCCTCCTTGGAGGATGAATCATAGCCAGCTCAATTATCTCATCATGTGTGAGGAATTAAATTTGCTTTGACAACTGGATATTTTAAGAAAAAATATCAGAAAGGAAAAAGTATTTTTAACTGCATTTAGTCATATCTTGGCTTGATGATCTTCAAGGTGTTTTCCAACTTTAATGATTGTTTGCCTCCTACAGCAGTTCTTCTCATAGAGTGAGAGGCAGAAAAGAATATAAGTACAACTGGAGTAGTGCATTGCTTTGATTTAGCTCTACAGAAGGGCAAAAAAACCCCACCCAGAACAAACAGTCCAGTGGTTGGTTCTGGTTTTCCTTCAGGAAATGTAAAGATAATATTTCTTCAGGATCCTGAACTCTACCATGCGGTTGGTATGTGCTTTTCTGTTACATGTGTTTTCCAGCACCAGACACTGTCCTCCCAGTGTCCACATACTGGCAAACTGGTGTGTGAATTTGCCTTGACACTTGACTGTGTCTGAGTAGTCTCAGAGGTCCAACTTCTTCACAGAAAGAAGCTACTCGGAAGACTGGCAGAGGGCGCTGGTTTTATCTCTGAAATGTGAGGCAGTGGTGGCTTCCAAAATTATGTGTATGTACATAGCAGAACTAAATCTAACTAAGTCTGTCCTTTCTAGGGCAATGATTTTGTGGATTTTTGGTGTAGCAATAAGAGAAAACATTGAAGTTATTTATTCTCACTTTAACTTCTGTTCATAACAATCAGGCAGTGTTTGTTATATATAATATAGAACCTTTTTTAATTGCAAATTAAGATATGCAATGGCCTTATCAGATATGAAATTAGTAATTTAAGTTCCTCCTGCCATCTCGTTGCAGAAGTCCTCTGTAGGATTCTCTGTAGTCCTCTGAATTTCTGCTCTTTTTTTATTAGAAATGTACTGCAAATTTGATTTGGTGTACTACTAATTTTTCTGTTACTTGTTCTATATGGTTATCATTGTAAATGCTAAGAACTTTGCTGTGTGTGAATATTACTGGTTCAAAACCTTAGAAAATGCTTATATTTTTTCAGTAGTTTTAGGGCTTTTTTTCACTATAATGATATATTTATTGAATGACCTGTCTGCCACCGAAATCTGTTAAGTGCAGTGTATACCTCTAGCTTCCATATTGAAAAGATAATTGAATAAAAGTTGAAATAGTTTTCTTATTTATGTTTCAAATGTATCAATTTTTGCTAACTTTTATAAGATAAGATTACAGTATTTTGCCATTAGGAATAAAGTATTTTACAAATAAAACCCCCACATATAGTTCCTTGACTGCATCTGTGTGTCTTTATTTCTTGCACCATGGATCTACAGTTCAAGTACAGTCTCATCTGAAAAGATTCTTCTGATGCCCTTCAAAAAACCAGGGCTTTGAGCTATGTTCTTACTGAGGTGAGATGATTTCCAATGATGACTGCTTTAAACTCATTCAGTACACCAAAGTAGCTGTTCTGAGCTTGGCTTGTCAGTTCCAGCTCTGTGAGCTCTCTTAAACAGAGATTTCCACAAAAGAAGTTCAGTAAAATTTTTAAGGAAGTCTTTTCAATTGAACTGATGAATTCTTAGTAGGCAAGGCCTCATACTGGAATCAGTTCCTGTCTTAGTCCTTTTTCAAGGAATAAAACAGGGCTGGGAGGCAAACTGTTCTTTTGAAACGGAGTTCATGCCCAGGTGAGGTGAGTCACTGCATGCTTGTGGCTCACAAATTAGTACAGTTGTTCACTTCATGGCAGGGAGAGCTTAATCTGAGACCAAGAAGCAATATTGTGCCCTTGCCAAAATGGTGCTCTGGGTTGGGGTGGTGACTGGCAGGGAGCATGCCCAGGCCGAAGGAGACAAGGCGATGGGTCTACTTGGCAGCAACAGCGACATTGCTGCAATGCGGGCTTGAGTTTCATGCAGGGGCCAGGGCTGAGCAGGACTGCAGATGTAACCATGGGTGGGATGCCCTGGTTTCCCTGGCCAGTAAGGGGAGTCCAGGGGACAGGGCTGGCACAGCCAGCCTGCAGCATACTCATGCAGGGATGTTGGCAGACAGGTCTTATGACAGATGGCCAAGAGGAATAGGGCAAGAGTCAAGGCACCTGTGGCCTCTTGGTGCCCCCCCCCCGCTTCCTTGGCCTCTGATCAAGATTTTTGCAGGTTTAACAGCATGAATGTAAGCAACTCATCTTGCAGATGTGTTCAGATTTTATGGCCAGAACTCATTCCCTAGAACAATATCAATACTTCCTATTTTCTTCAAGTGTATATTTAGATCATTTGATAGAAGTGCTCATAGGATTTTAGAGTAGGCTGTAGAAAGTACTAAGTATTTGTGCAGTTCTTTGTATCTTTTATAGTTACAGCAATGTAATGATTTTTTAGTTCTCTTGTACAACCACTGTTTTGTTCAGCGTAGAGTATGATGGTATCTGTGCCTGAAGTGCAGTGAGAACTGCTGACTTTAAATGCCACCCCAGCTACAGGCTAATGTAAGTATTTAACTTACAACTTCAGAATAGGTTTGGTTTTGTTTTTTTTTATTCCTCCTCTAGCCTTCGCCCTCAAGTGGCGAGGTGAGATTGATCATACTACTCTGTGAAATTCACTTCAATGCTGTCAGCTGGGCTTGTATCGCGAGTGGCTTGAAGGGCTATAGCACCACCTACCGATAACCAGTTTTTCTGAGAAACCGAAACCCTCCCAGATTGAAACACGAGATATCCTGACAAAATAATGCAGCTCTGAGAATTTGATTGATGCTCTCACTGAAAATGTGAAGTTTCACTTTTAGCTGAGCTTTATTTTTTTTAAGCTAAGTCTTTCCTTTAAAAACTTACCTAATTTAAGTTGGAATTGTTTGTTCAGTGAGCTGCTTGTTTTGTTTTAGTTACTTTTAACATCATCTGTAAGTATTTAACACATGGGGCAACTGTTCACATACAGTTTTGTATGAATAATAAAATGTGGGAGTGATGGAACACCAGGTTCAGCATCCTCTTTTCTCACAAATTTAGTAGATTCCTTGGCATTTAATCTGCTAAGTGTGAACTTTCCAAGGGTGGCATCTGCTTTGTAGCCCCCATTAGTTTAACCCTGGCAGCTAAGCCCCATACTAAGTTGCTCACTCCCACCAGTGAGATGAGGGAGAGAATCTGAATGGTAAAAGTGGAAAAACTCATGGGTTGAAATAAAGACAGTTTAATAGGTAAAGTAAAGCAAGGAATTCATTCACCACTTCCCATGATCAGGCACGTGTTCAGCCATCTCCAGGAAAGCCAGGCTCCATCAAATGTAGCAGTGACTTGGGAAAACAAATGCTGTATCTCTGAATGTCCCCTCCTTTTTTCCTTCCTTCCTTCGTCCCTCAGCTCTGTGTACTGAGCATGATGCCCTGTGGTGTGGTGTATCCCTGTGCTCAGTTGGGGTCGGCTGTCTTGGCTGTGTTCCCTCCCAACTCCTTTGCAGCCCCAGCCCTCTCGCTGGTGGAATGGAGTGAGCTGCAGGAAAGTCCTTGACCGTGCAAGCGCTGCTCAGCATGAGGGGAAAATGTATCTGCATTATCAGCCCTATTTCCAGTACAAATCCAAAACACAGCCCCTTACTAGCTCCTGTGAAGAAAATTATCTCCAACCCAGCCAAAACCAGCACACCCCTCGAGGAAGAGGATTCCAGAGCCATCAGCAAGCAGGCAGTGGCTTGGAAAATTCCCAGATCTTTGTGAAGCAACCACAGGCTATCCAGAGGACATCTTTCTTCCTTATAGTGTCAGATTTCAAAAGGCAGCATAAGAATATTGTAGGCCAGAATACATTTTAAAATATCATTTGGTACAAGTTGGACATAGGAAGGGTTCCAATCACAGGGCAGAGAGTAACAAACCAGCCCAAATAAGAAAAATTGCAAATGTAGGAGGTGGCTATGTTCCAAAGTATATGGGCAGGTGAAACGTACTGAAACAAACTGGTGTTCTAGCTGTGGGAAGACCAGAATAACATGTAGTGAAAGCACACTGAGTAAGTGCCAAAAAGATTTGGGAAGAGACCTGACCAGATATGAAATTCTGCATGATCTTTTGGGGAGCAGAGGTTGCTAACCAGAGATGGAAAACTGTACAGCAAATAGGATGCTATGTGTGCCTTTTCTATTGAATGCCCTAAATTGCTTAGCTTATATGCTATATGGACTTACACAGAAAAAAGTGGCCAATATTTGCTGACTAGTGCCTTTCAGTGTGCCAAAGGCTGGCCATCCTTCTAGTTAGTTCAAGCCAAACAAGTTAAAGCTCAAACAGGGCTTGTTTGATGTATGCTCTTCTTGCCCCAGTTAATGCCTGCTAATGTCACACCTTTTAAACTGCATATAGACAAACCCTGAGTGCCTTCGGGAATCCAGGGCGTTATCTTGAATTGCTCTGTATGGTTTTGACTCTCAAGGCTGTCTGAGGGTTTGGTGAAAGGATCTGGAATAACATGATCTAAAGCTGGCCTACCTGAAAAGCTGATGAGAAAGGCAGGCCTGTTTCAGCAAGCATCAGTTTGCTTGCTGAGGTCTGCATTACCATGGAGATCTGCAAGTAACAGGCCTAAGTAAGCTGGATTCTGAGAGAAGGGTTTGTATTGCATCCTGCTTTGGTTCTTATTGTCCAGAGCATCAATCTTCACTCAGATTTGGCAACAAATGTGCTGAAAGGGATTGGCTTAGTTTTCTGATCCATAAGATAATTCTTTTCCCTTACCAGTTCCACAAGCTGGAAATTTTAGAAGGAAAGGGAAAAGCTATTTAAGTTTACACTGAGGAGGGCGGGGGCAGAGAATAGAGTCGTATTTTACGTTTCTCACTTACATACTGCTATTCTTGTTTTAATGCCTATAGGACAGGAGGGAGCAGAGCAGGCAGGTGCTTGAGGCTTGGGACATGAAAATGAAAGAGGTGGGCACATATTCCCCCCCGGTTATTAAAGAAGGATGAAAACACTGAGAAATTAATGGTAATTCATTACTGACATAATTGGTTTTGTTTAAATGTTTTTGCAGACTCCAAACTGAGAAAAGTGAGAAAAATACAGACTTTTTTTTTTTTTAAGAAACCTTCAAAAAAACCAAAACATATGCCACAAACTAATGACAACAAAAAACCCAACATT
This sequence comes from Formicarius rufipectus, assembly GCA_013399695.1. NCBI lineage: Eukaryota > Metazoa > Chordata > Aves > Passeriformes > Formicariidae > Formicarius > Formicarius rufipectus. Next base: position 2,373,288 of record VXAU01006131.1, on the reverse strand, counting down.
CTGCTACTTCCTCTAAGAAGTCAAAGACAACATCTGTGTCAGTTTCTGTTCCCCTTTTGCCACCATTCTGAAAGAAGAATTAGTTTTCTACTTTATGGTTATGACCTTCTTGAAAATAAATTCAGTCATTGAAAGCAGCAACCTATTAAAGCATATTTGTTTTCCACATATTGCAGAACTCTTAAATTCCAGTAGCGTAGTTTTCCATAAAACATTCTTTCCATCCTTGCATGTATTTGGATTGTGAGGATTACTTTTCTGCTGTATGATCTTGTGGAGGTGCTAGTTGAGCACATTTTGTCTGCTTTTTTTTTTTTAAGGCTGTAGTTCTATAGAGCTATGCTTTCAGTGTTCATTGGTAGCAAAGCTAAATGAAAGCAAATATCTGTTAAAATCTAGTGAGGGTTTGTTTTTTTTTCCGAGGAGAGCTTGTTTTGGAATGTAATCTCTTTTTCTCTATGACTGTAAAAGCAGTAAGAGATACCTTTCCTGCAACAAGAAAGACAGCATAATCTTTATAAAAGGGGAAGAAACCCCATCACACCCCAAGTATTGAAATATTTTGTATTTTTGTGACTTTTCTCAATGTCATTTTAAATATGCACATGTTTTAAGAAAGCTTTTTCTCAAACACCGTGGGCAAAACCTAGTCTTGCTTAGTCTGGAGGAAAATCTAGTCCGATTTTGCTTTGCTTTGAGTTCATTACACTTGAATCTATGGCCCAGTTCTGCAAACAGTATCTGAAAGCATAACTTCTATTTATGACTTCTTAAGGTAGGAAAGAGTAAAATGGAAACACAGTTGAAAGATCATACAAATAATAAAAAAATGTATAATGACTCACCAGATGATTTCAAGGAACAAGTCTAGGAAATTAGTGTTGTGGGCACTCAGACGAGCTTTGCAAATTTAGCCATTCCCTCCTCCTGGAGGTTACTGACCTCATCCCAACTGTGTAAGTATCCTACTCCAGTTGGTAATTTGGCATGGAACCTTGCACAAGGATCCTGGACTCTGAACAGCAGTGTCTGAGGTGCCTGAACAAATGCTCTTCTGCTGACTTCTGCGAAGGCAGAAAGAAACACCAAGAGGAGTGACAATGCCTGAAGCTGCAACAAATCTCTGTGAGGCAATGTGAGCCAAAGCTCCAGCTTCCCCTCTGTCACAGGGCCCTAAGAACATGGTCAGAATAGCAACCAGTGAACTGCTTTGGAAAATGTGGAAACCTAAGCTTCAGTACTTTGGATTACAGAGATGTTTCTCCTGTCTGTCTTAATTTCACCAAAGAAGTCTATTCAATTAAATGTCAGGAAAATGACAGTGATCATTAACAAAAGCCACGCATTTGCAGAGTAGATGGATGCTGAAACCACCACAAGTAAGATTTCTGGGACAGGGGTTACTTTATTCTTTTTTCTATACACAATGCTTTGTGCGAAGAGGTTTCTGAGCAGAAAGCCCAACAGCACTACAGTAATTAAGTAAATTCTGGCCTTTATTTGAAAGTCTGACACAAACACAAATGAAACTGAAAGTGTTCTCTCTGCAGATCCTACTGGAGGGTGGCAAGATTGTTTGAAGTGTAACTATATATAAATTTAACATTTATAGGTATGTATATAAATTACACATATATGTACTTATAGATACAAAATATGTATTTATATACTTATGTGTAATATATATAAAAATAATTTTATGCAGGTTATGTGTGAATAAAAATTTTAAGCTAGAACTATTTTGAAATAGCTTTTGTAATTAGTATTGGTTCTCAGCCAGGGGACCAAATGCAAATGCATCTCATCTTCAGCTCCATATGAGTTGAAATGTGGAGTCCCTAACCCTACATGCACATTTTGAACACTTTTTTTTCTTTCTGCTGACAGCCTTTTAGCAGCATCCCCTCAGGAGGCTTATATTATAAAGCATAATCTATCTTCTGTTTGATGAATTCTAGGATATTTAAAGAAAAAGTGCTGAAAGAAGCAGACTGCTGCTGAACCCCTTATCCTGAATCAATTTCCAAGTCCAGTGTGCCTTTTAACTGGTGAAACCCTGCTTATCCTTATTTTAGGATTTAATTTAGTATCCTATATGCTAGAATGTAAGGTTTTCTTTATCTAGTGCCTCCTCAGTCTGACTCCCCCTTTTCTGCCTATACCCTGTAGCCGTGAGCCATCCTTTCCTGTCCCCACTTCGTTGCAGAACAAACCCATCCAACTCAGGAGGTTCCCCATTGAAATCTCCATCTGATTCCCTTCTTTCCCAGCTGCACAGCCCACCTAGCTATGTAAAAACACTTGAGTTTTTTAACACTGAGCACTTTTTTTTTTTTTTGTGTCTGTATATTCATTCTGCTAACTTGGAAAGGTCAGCTGGGAGAGCTGTTGTTTAAGCAAATAGAGCTTAGTTTAGTGAGTGGTGACTCAGTAATCTGTATTGTCTGGTATCTCCTGACTTGCATCAGAAATGGAAGAACAATAGCAGAGCCTGACTCCCTGGAGAATCTGCGGGTTTGGTTTTTGTTTTGTTTTTAATAAAAGCAAGAACATTTGTTGGTGACTGGAATGTCTTAGGATATTACACTGAGATCATGTATTTTAGCTGAGCTTTAGTAGGCCCTGCAACTGGAAGAACTGCACAAAAAAAAGAGAATTGTTCAGGGCAAAAAGAACAATTTCTTTTATGTCTGCAAAAGACATTGTATTTTGTATGTGATCTCATCTTCTGAAGTGCATTGTGAATGTGACTGAAAATGTACTGTAAAGAACTGTGTAGAAAGACATAGCCTCAAATAAACTACGTAAGAGATTTCTCTTTAAGAGAGGAAAATCATGAAAATGAAAATTAAATACCTCCAGACCTCTATTTTGAAAACAATGCAAATGTTATACTACATTTCATTTTTGTAGGGGATAGCCACCCCTTTCACGAAAAGAAAAATTGATACAAACCTTTTCTGCAGTTAAAAGCATAATGTTTCAACTATCTGTAATAGTCACCTTCCTCACTTCAGCTTTCTTGTAGCCTATCAGCAGTCTGTATTATGATGTGCTGTAGAAGGGAATCAACCTACTTACAGGTTGTTCCCTTTTCCCTTCTTACATTCATATGGTATTTCCTGCAATTTTGTGAGCCCTCCTATCTGTGTGTGCCGGAAAACAAATACTGGAATTGCAGGTAATTTTTTTAAAAGGCCTTTTGATGAAAAGTGCTTTAATTAGCACTTATTTGCAAAGGAGTGTTGAAGATCCTTTATATCAGAATATAGATCACAGCTCCCAAAGAATACCAATGATGTGCTGTAAACTATGCTATTGATATATTAGTGTCAGACTCCCAGGCTTATTAAATCTGCGTGATTGTGAAGCACTAATTATTTCTATTATGGTAATGTGTGGTGACTGCAGCAGAGGTCTGAGCCTGTTGTAGAAGGTGAGGGACACCCAGAACACAAGTCCTCATGGATGAGAAGCGGGTGCCAGGCAGCCTCGATGTCCAGGCTGCCAAGGGGGAGCTGAAGCACAGGCGCCATGCCCAGCACAAGGTCACTGTGAAGCCTGTTGCAAGGTTCTGCCAGAAAACCCAGGAGACTCCAGCCAGTACACTGGTAGGGAAAAAATGCTAGTGTCTCTATGGATTTTGAAGTGATGATGATAAATGGCAGCTCATTAGAAGCAGTATGAAAGGAATGGGGCAGAGCTGAGTGAAAATCAGATGTGTCCCTGTGGTGTGGCTTTCCCTGCTACGTGTGCTGAGAGCAGGCTCTGCTGGGGCATCGGTCACACACACTCACCTGGTTCTGCACATGGGGTGTAGGGCATGGGGGAACCCACGGAGAGAGCCCCGGATCCCTCCTCTGTTGCCTGCCTGGGGCAGAGTCACCGAAGGGAATTCTTCCCATGTTTGCATTGAAAACCTGAAGCTGTGGGGATTTCTTTTCTCAGGTGTTGGAGATAGAAAGGGCAAAAGTAATGAAAATCTGCCAAAGACTGAAAATAATAGAATTCCTCATATTCTCCCCAGCTTCTCCAAACCCCTGGAGCATATGAATTCATTGGCCAGGTAAGCAGGATACTTTATGCATTTGGCCCCGCAGTCTTGGTTTGTATCCAGGGGACTTTACAGGTGTAAAATTAACCACAGGAGACCTCTTCTATTGTTCAGTGAGTGCGGTGCAAACATATGGAGGACTACAAGTGAAAAATAATTAAAACAATATTTGAGTGCATGCCTCGTCTCTCATCTTATATGTACAACACATGTAAATCCATCCTTTTTTTTCTTTTAACTTAATGTAGAAAAGCAAAACTCTGTTGTTTAAAGCATAGCTTTCTCTGTGAAATAGCACCTTTTGGAGACAATTTGCTTGTGCTGAGAGCATAGCAGTGTCCAGAAATGCACACAAAAAGAAAGGTTTTATTGCTTGGCATGAACAACAGAGTAGCTTGGAATGATCCTGTGAACATACTATGGCAGACTTCTCTAACTTGGCTGCCAGTGCCTTTCAATAGAATACCTCTTAAAAAAATAAATCTGGATTTAACTGATACTAAAAGGTCATGGTCCATCAGCTACACTAAAATGTTTTTAAACCTGTCCCAATACACACCCATCCAATAAACCAGGGAGGCTCCATCTGAAATTTTCTTCTATCCAGTAGAGAAACTGTATTTTGAAGTTACACTTACTCAGCAGACTGGAGTGGTTCCAAATTAAGTGGATTTTTAATTAAAAAATTCCCACCTTCCTAGTTTTATCTTTTTCCTTAAGAGATAGGAACAGCTGCAAAAGTGCCATTCTAATCTCTGATGAATAGCCTGCATTTTATTTACTTATTACAACCATTTAGCACTCCTGAAAGGTACCAGTTTGAGAGCTGTAGAACATACAATTTTTTTTTTTTTTCTTTTTTTTAATGTTTAAGTGGCCAGAACAACTGTGGCACAGGCAGATATGTCATTAGCTTCTCAGCTGTGCCTGATACTCTCAAGGAGAGAGGCACTCAATCAAATTTCACCCTCAAGGGGAAAGGGTTGCAGAGTCCCTGAAACTTGGATGGTTACTAACAGGAAAAGAAAACAAGGAGTAGCAGGGAGAGCGGTTGCATGGGGAAAGCATGGATGGACAGAGATGAAGTGCAGCATTACCAAGGAAGGCAAGGATGTGCCTCCAAAGAGGGAGCAGGTGCCACAGCAGCTACGTGCAACAGTGGCATGGCAGTTCTACTCCACCTCAGACACTGATCTGTCATCTCAGTTTTCCCACACCTGAATAAAAGCAAATTGTGCTTTCCCTTCTGGCATTACTGTGAATTGAGGATCTAGAATATCTTGTTGCTGTTAAAATAGATTAACTTGCATATATTTCTTTATATTTGTGTGCATAGTGACTGAGGATTTCTTCCCCAGAGTTTGCCATCATAAATTACTGTGCAACTTCTCCAAACTATTGGTAATCCACTATTGGCGACTGCTTTGGGAGTGGGGGAGGGGGCATTTAATGGCAATTTCATCTGCAAATATGGTATGTATTATGTTCTAGTAGTTCTTTTTTTTTTCTTAAGCAGTAAACAAAATGAAACTTGCAATACAAACCACTGCCTGGTTACAAATATGAAATCCATTAGATCAATTAGTAGCAGAAGAAGAAACATTTGGATCCATATTTGGGGTCATTATCAAATCTTCTTACATTTGCTACAGACAGCTTAATCTAATGCCCCTCACCCAATCTGTGTGTGTGTGACTGCATATGTGTATGTTCACGGGCACAGAAAACATATATCAATTATTTGCAAGTAGAAATACAATGGGTTAATATTATTTCGATAGCATGCAGGCACATGCAAACAAGGCATGTGTAAAATTTCATGTAGAAGAGATCCTTTTAAACACTGGCTTTGGGGATTGACCTCTCAAAACTATTCTCTTGGCCCAACTTCCTACCATGAGCATGTGCAGGAGCAGGTTTACAGCTCAACTGTAGCTGAATGCAGGTTTGCAGTATATTACAGCTTTCCTTTAACCTGGATTTAATTTACACTGCCAGTCCTGGTGGAGTGGTGCTGGGTTATGTGAGCTGAAGCTCAAGAAGACGTCAGGCTGGTACAGCTGCACAGAGCCTGAGCCAGTGTCAGCAATGCCCTGCCAAGGACTGGATGGGTTAAAGAAAATGCCAGTTCACAGTACCATTACAGCTGTATTCCCTCTGTGTATTACAAACAGCACAGACCTGGGGCTAAATTGTCCAGTGTCAGCTACATCAAGTTTGGTTGTCTGGCCTTTGCTCAGAGAATGAACCCTCCATTCTTTTCAGTCCTCTTGGTTTGGATAGGAACAGGACTTCCCAGGTTTCTGTTGTGGTTCCCTGTGCCTCCTTCCTTTGCTTAGGGTTGCTTCTGGAGGGAATCACTGTGAATTGCTTCATTTTCCTTTTCCATTGTCTGTGGTGGGGGGAGATGGCAAAATATCTTAGAGACAGTATTGCTAGAGATGATCTCAGAGTGCAAGTGGACAAAGGCAGCAGTGACAGCAGAGGAGGGGTAGGAAGCCCTGTCCCAGCCCCACAGCAGGGGCAGAGCATGAGGCTGGCAAAAAAAGTAAGCCTTGCACTGTCCCTCCTTGGCTTTAAGGGCCCGGTGCAGAGTTTAAGACTTCTTCTTCACAATGAAGCAGCTGGGCAACACCTGAAGGCAGTTTACTTAAATCCTAACTGGATTATTTTGGGAATCAAACTGGGTGCCAGGATGGCTGCTTATGAGGAAGTAAGTACTTAAAGACAAAATGTTCAAGTGTTTTGCCTAAGCTGTATGTGCTGGCAAGGGGAAAAAATTAAACAGAGCAAAGTGTGCGGGCCAACAGCAGCCCAGCTAGACTGGAACATGGAACTCACTAAAAGGAGAGACACACAAAGTTTGGATGAGGCAGAGCAATGTGGAACAGCCTCTGCTTGGGCATCTCTGCTGGGCCTGCCCATCACCTGCATGGCTGTGGCCCTCTTACTTTCAGCTGAAGCACCTTCCCACCTTTGAGTAGCACTGCTGGGTGACAGACAGGCACAAAAACATCAGGCATGTCTTAATCATGAAATCTAGCTAGTGATTTTAGTGGATGGAGAAAATAGGAGTGATGGAGATTAACCCCCAAATGGCTTTTAGAGCCTGGGCAGCACACTCTGATGGTACAAGAGCAGCCCCTCTGGTTGCTACCAGACTAGGATGAATGATGGGGCCACAGGTGCCAGGTAACACCGGCCAGAATTAAAGCTTTTCATGTTATCAGGGCAAGACAATGGTAAGCAGGGCTGGTCAGACCTCGGTAAGCCATTTGGCACTTGTTAGAAGGCATCTTGGATGTGGAGTGCCCAGTTTTAACAACATCATGCTAACATTAACATAAATGCAAAGAGGAGCATATATCATCCTTGAGGGAAGTGGGTTTGAAGCAGTCAGACAAGGACAAGAACCTGGATGTAGGCAGCTGGACCAGGGAAAGATGCATCAGTAGTGGATTGACAGGAATGCCACTGTGCCCAGGACAGAGGAGCAGATGGTTTAAAATGATCCCTCCAGGTCAGAGCCTACTTTGCCTGAGAGACCATTTGTTGGCAAAGGCAAGTCCAGCACTTCTGACTGTGGTTTGGGAGGGAATGATACAGATGGTGAAGAGAAATCATATGGAGTCAGACCAACTGTTCCATAAGCCATTGAACAGCTCTTAGCACCAAGGCTTTTATAGGCATGGGAGGAAAGAAGTTTGAAGGAACCACTGCCTGCCTCTCTCATTGCTTTGGTGGCAAAAAAAGGCAGGTTTTCTCTGGGCATTTTACACATGGCTTTACTTTTTATGCTTTTCTTGGTCCTTGTGGAATCCAAACAAGCAGAAGTTTGGTGATGTGGTGGTCCCATGAGAAAAGTCCCCACCTGCATTTCTTGTGTCTGTATGGATCCTGACATCACTTGTAGCTCTACAGGAGAATGAATAGTTCAAAGTAAGGCTGAGTTGCACCAGTGTCCATCATAGTGTTACACAGAGAGTGAGCAAATTAGGTACTACAGGGCACAGGGTGTATGCTGGTCCTGTCTGAAAGCTCTGCCATTCTATTCACATCAGACAGGCAAAATCCCACATTGCAGGACAAATAACAAGAAGATGAGTATTCCATTTGTGTATTTCCTCTAAGGTGTCCTGAGGGCCTGTTGTTAAGTGAGTGCTTTGACAAGGAAAAACACTGTGCAACTCTAAGGCTTCCCTGAGAGATACTGCAACTGTACAAACCTCTGTTGGGCTGGAGCAGGTCTCTGCCAAGGCCCATTGACTGCTATCCTCACTCATAAAAGCAGTCCTGCAGAAGGCAGCTACCTTCTCGTTTGGAATTTAAATCCCTTGCCTTTGGGAGCCAAAGCCTAATGGCAGCACACAGGGCTTTCAGCCTGAAGACCTTTATTGTGATAACCCGCGAAGACACAAGGGTTGGACTTGATGATCTCAGAGGTGTCTTCCAACCCAGCTGATTCTATGATTCTAGTATCTGCTGGTGGGTGGCAGTGAGCATTCTTAGCTCAGCTGGGAAGCTCTCTGGGGCCCAGAGAAGACATGTAGCTTGCCCGTGCCCTCACGGCAAATCAGGGGGGGAGGGATGTGACCACAGCCACACAGGAAGAGACGTCACAGTGCCAATAGGGACATATGGATGTCCCACAGGGAGAAACCCCAGTCACCATCCTGACACCTCCAGTACCAACACCACTATGCAGCACAGAAGTAATTTCAATGATCTTCCCTTTCCCATGCCATACTTATAAATGTTGCCATCCAGGACTGTGATGGAGGTGGGCTTGCCCCGTTGAGCAGAAAGCACTTTTAAAAGTACAGTCTAACTGCTTCAAAATACTGCCTTCCAGCGAGCTTTGCTCTCTGTTTGCACCTCCTGAAAGCTGTGCAGCTTGTGCCTGACTCAGGCAGATTCTCTATCCTCTGAAAACAGATTTAGAGCCAGGAGCTGATGCATGCTCTCTCCCTATTCCCACTTGCTAGCTCATGACAAACTCTCCTAGAGCCTCATAACCATACCATCCCCCAGCCTTGCAGTGCCTTTCTGTTCAATAATGCATGTCCATGGAGGAATACCAATAAGCTCTGATTCCAGAACACCCTCGAATCTGTGGGTAGGAAGGGTTTTCTCTTTCTCTCCTGCTGACCTCCAGATTGCTGTTTTTTCATGGCACTGCTGGTGTGCACTGATTTGAAACGGAAGAAGGAGGTCCCTCTTTCCCATTTGTTAGTTGGTTTCTAAGCTGCTTGTGCTTTATTTCAGCCCAAGACCACTACAGCATTCCCTCATCTGTTATGCCTTAAGCAATATAATTTGGACAGAAAATATCTCTTGTTAAAGTGAAGGGCAAAGCTGGGAAAGAATGCAGGGTGTTAAACACAGTGTTGTGAGCTTGAGAGCCTCACCATGTGTTCCTCAAGATGGGATGCCTGCCGTAACACTGCCTGAAACATGGCTTTCCCTTCAGGCCCACCAGCAAAGTTAAGGCCCTTCTTCCCTATTACAAGTGTCATTGTCTGTGAATGTCACAGCCTGAGGAGCATAAGCCCCACAGCACAGAAAAGTTTTGTGGTTGCCTTGACAGATAGGGACAGAGCAATTAATCGGAATATGTTTCATCATTTTTCTGTTGCCAAGCCTTGTTAACGTAATTGCCATACAACTGCTAGCTTTGCAGTGAGCTCCTATGCTATTCATTCAGGAGATTTAAGCTTTTTCTCCTGGCAGCAGTCCTGCAGCAAAGACAGTGTCCCCAGCAGTGGTGGTAGGACACATACTAGTAGCAGGGCCAGCAAGGGATGCTGGAGACATCTCTGTCATTCTGCACTGCCAGCAAACACAGTTTAGACAAGGACAGAAGTTTCTGACCAGCTCTAGATAGAAAAGTTGTCAGATCCCGTATTAGCAAATCTATCAGACCTGATCTCAGGCCTTTGAACAAACTGAAGAATTCTCTCAGGCCCTGACTTGGGCTTACGAGGTGAAAATGCCAGGGAAGCCGACTCCCCTCCTTCTCAGTCCTTGCGAAAGCCTGCACAGCCAAAAGCACCAGCATGACTTGTTTGGGTGCTTCTGAGACCTGAGCTCCTTGAATAAAGTCTCATCCTCCATGCACTTGAAAATGTTGTCCCTGGATGCTGCCATAGTAAATCACCCGTGATGTGCTTGAATCAGATGCAAGGTTTGCACTCACCTATCTTGATGGAAAGAGGGTTTCCTGTAGGCTTGTTCTTGAAAATTACAGTTATGAGCCTGCTTCAGCCACCCATGCACTCTGCAGCAGTCAGCAGAATGTTCAGATTTAATGTCAGAAGCTCCTGGCACACTCTTTTGGGGCAGAGCTGAACAATAGGAAGAAGCAAAATCTACTCAGTCTGTTGGTGCAGTGTGATAACTTGTGTCCTGTCCTTGAGCAGGTCATCAGAGCACAAAATACCCATCTCTTCAATGAGGATGGGTATTGAAGTGGGTAATGAAGCATCTGCAGAAGCAGGAAATCAATCTAGAATGGGGAGTTCAGATATTACAGCACTTGGCAAACAAATCAATGCACAGGTAAGTCATTCCCACCATCTTGCCTCACCTGCTCCAGTTCTGCCTTGACTTAGAACTTGAGGTCACATCCCTCCCCTCCAGAAACAGTGCATTGTTACCGGGCAAGAATTTAACTCCTGATTTCACAATATGCTTTTCTCTGTCAAATTTATGCTTCTTAGTTGCACCAGCCCAAATAGGTGTGTTGCTCTTGCTGATGCAACCTTTAAAAAGTGCTCCTCAGTGCACACAAAAATCCTATGCTTTGGAGTCAAGGAAAAAAACACTGGCAGATGGTGACTTTTCTGAGAAAGATGAGTGTAAAGCATCTACAATGGTAATGTCCTTCTGAGACCTGACTGTGTGTGAAAAGGTATGAGGAAGACCTGTTGTGTCCCCTACAGCCTGACACTTGGGCCCTCTATCAGTGAAACCAGATTTCTAGTTCAAGTCACTGTAGTTAGTGACTACAACATGCTATTTTATTTCCTCTTCAGCTGTGTAAACTCAGTTTTTCCATCAAATAGGCAATGAGTTGGCATGCCTTGCCTTTTTCCTCCATCTTAAGACAAGACAATGAAGCCACAGAGCATACAATAGTGGGTTTTTCCTACAGGGAGACATTGTTGCCTGAGGAACCAGTGCTTTGTTTGGAAGTAGTTTTATTAAAGAAGAGGAGATTGTGGGGATTAACCCCACATCTTGCCATACCTTGGGGTAGATTACCCAGTGTTCCACAATGGGGGAGTGCAGATGGGATTCCTTTTGACCTAAGAGGTGCATAAGAACAAAACTCCCTAAAATACTGTATCAGACCACAGGCTTATCTAGTTCAAGAACTAATCTTACACAATAGCCAGAAGCAGACACCTAGGAAGGGTATGCTAAAAAAGGCTGGTGCAGCATCACACCTGTCCTCACCCACCTCTTCTGTCTCCACTAGTCAATATTGCAAGATTTGCCAAGCTGGAGGCTGTGTTTGTGATCCAGTTTAATAGACTACCGATAGGCCTTCCCCTGGGAACTTTTCTAATCCTCTTTTCAGTTCCTTTGAGCCCTTTATGGCAATGAGTTGCTCAGCTGTAATTATGCACAGTATGAAACCAGCTTCTTCTCTGTGTTAGTTTACAAATCTACTGCCTGTTTATTTCATTGGGTGCCTCCTAACTCTTGTGGTATGAAAACAAACTTTGCTCCCTGACCACCTTCCCCATGCCAGCTGTGGTTATATTGCCCTCAGCTGCAAATTGTCTCTATCTGCCACCACTGTAGGGGAACTTCAGTTCTTCAGTCTTCACATATAAGAGGTCCTGTACTTTTGATCAACTCCTTCATCCTTCTCTCTACTATCCTCAATTCCTTCCTTTTGGCAAAGACTGACCAGAAATGCACACAGTAATCATGATGTGTGTGCTCTAGTGCTTTCTGCACCAGCATTGCCTACATTTTCCCTCCTGCACATGTACAGCACAAGAGCAATGCTAATTATCCTGCCCTGCCTGCTGAAGGCTAATCTTCTGAGATAAGTATGTAGCCTGTCCTCCTGTGCCCATTCACTCACTGAGGCTCATAGAAGAAGAAGAAGATTCAGGTTTGTGGTGTTGGTTTATACTCCCTGGATGCTTTATTCATGCTGATAAGTGACTAAGAAGGTGATCAGATGACAGTGATTCCACACATCACTGGAATCCAATGCAGGCTGGCCTCAAAAGCATCATCAAAAAAACAGTGGAACAGTTTGGTCTTCAGCCATAGTCCAAAGTATCTCCAGGACTTACAGTGTTTTCAAAAACTAAAAAGCTTTGACCTCAGGAAGGTGCTCGAAATTTTCTGGAGAAATTTTAAATCTTTCTGTTAATAAATTTAGGCTAGATGCATCTCAGTGAAACATTAAGCATTAAACATCTGCTGAACATGAAGAACTAGTAAGAATGCTAAAAATGTGTAATCCCATTCCTATTTAGTTCTTTATTCATAGTGGCAATTAAACATGTGCATTAGTGCTCTGCTGCATTAGGATTTAAGTACCTACATGCAATTAAATGCTGTGATGAACTGGGTCCCAAAGCCAACATTGCTGTACAAGATTTTAACCTATATTTTTGTCTACTGCGTACCTCAGTTTTGTGCATTGAATACTTATTACTTGAAAGGATATTTTTCCATGAAGAGGGATTTACTTTAAAATATATCACATATGCTATTTTAATGATTCCAGCTTGGAGAATATTTTTGTGATAGGAATAATCAATAAGGTTTAATGTATAAATATTTTTTTAAAATAGGTTAATCCCTTCATTAACCACTTGAAGACCATTCTTGTCAGCAGCATATTTTCAGGTTTGGCTCTGTATATATCGAAACACTCTGGGGCTATATTTAAAGTAAACAAGAGTTTCATATTGGTTTACACACACACACACATATATATATACACACACATGGTCTTTATTCTAAATATTACCTGAAAAACAGGATAGAAGCACTTTTGAATCTCATCTAATCCAATCCTTTGCACTTTGAGCTGTAGGGCTGTGTGACCATTAAGATCTATGTCAGTGCAAAGGCATCAAGAGACAACACAAACGCTGCTGTTCACACTGGGGCCCACAGCTATCCCTGGTTTCTTTGGGTTTGCATTGTGAGCTTATTAAGCCAGGAATGCTTCTTCCAGCAGTGGCATCTGCAGCATATTGAATATTGGAGCATGCTGCCATCCATTCTGCTTTCATCCAGTTGAATTGCTAGAGTGATTGAGATGCAAAGAAGTCCCAGGACTTGCCCATGGCCACACAATAACTCAGTGGCCCATCTGTTTTTAAAAAGAGAATAATTTTTCTGTCTCTTTGCTTTAACAACTTTATTGCAAGGCATCCTTTATAAACATTAGACTATTTCTCTTTTTTCAGCAGGGATGGGTATTCATGGATGCCACTTATGGTTTCACTTGCATGTTTGACCATCATCTTTCCTGCTGGAAAGAAAAATCTTCCCTTGGAATTCCTAGTGAAATTTTTTCTCCTTATTCTATGAAGTGGAGAGAATAAGCTAAATACATTAATTTTCTTTGGCACAAATAAAACTACACAAATTGTTGTCAGCATTGCCTATTATACAGTCCTGTCTTCTCTCTCACCTAGCAGACTTAGTGTTAGTCTCTTCAGAAGATTTTGTTCTCCAAGACTTGCCACTTTTTCAGATCAACCTACCTGATAGTTTCATTGAATGATCACATAACATCTGGTCATGCCCTGTAACTAACAAGCATTTTCTTCTAAAACTTTTTGCCTTATGATTTTTGTCGATTTCTTGTACGATTTTTAGATGATAATGGTGATTCATATGTCTAAATGGAAACCAGATTGTTGTTCCAGTCATGCATCTTGTGTCTGTCTTTTAAATCCACAGAAGTGATGGACTCATACCAATGGATGGCAGTATGTACGTCCTTGAAAATACAGCAGCAGCAGTACATAACGCCATGTTCTGGCACACCAAGTGCTCAGATTTAACTTGATAACCTGATAATGCCTCAAGAGATCTGAGGGTACCCGTAAACACATTAGCTGCAAACATGTTTTTTCCCCTGAAGTTCACCAGTTTCTTAGGACACAGGGTCATTTTTTCAACTTTATGGAATAGATTTTGACAAAATTCATCAAACACCATGAGGAGCAGAGTTCAGATGCAGTATGTCAGCTTGTGGTCTGACCCATCCTGGGTTTCTCCTTAACAGGACTAGCCCTGCTCGCTATTGTCTTCACTCAGTGGTAAGGTCATCTTTGTTCTGTCCTTGGGTGTGACCTCACTAAATTACTTCTTGGGAAGTAAGAAACAGGTGAAATTCAAATTGGAATTTTTGCTTCAAAGAATCTAGTGAAGAAGTATTAAGTTATTCATAGCTGCTTGGTCATTTCTGTTTTGGGGTACAGTGAGTGAACCCTCTACTTGTTAATACTAGTAGTGCTGCTACTGAAAGCTGGCAGAAATGTGCTCACACAATGTGCTTTTTCTTTCACGTGGAATCCCACACTTCTAGGCTCTCATTGGCTTCCATGGGAATATATTCAATTAACATATTTGTTTATTCCTTTTTACTCCCACTCTGTTCACCAGATGTGCCAACTCATCCTGGGCTTTGGTTGCCAGTCTGGGCTTCCTTTTTTTGGTTTATTGAGTTACCCTTAGTAATGTGTGTTCCCTCAGGGGCAGATCCTGAGCTCACTTAGTATCCTACAGCCCATGGTCCTCAGTGGGTGTTTGCACTCACATGAGTGGGTGTGGAGCTGGGAATTCATCCCTGACTGTGGGGATCGATCAGTATGTCCATGGTGATGCATAAAGTGGTTTAGACATGGTCATCCCCATGGGCTGTTGAGAGTACCTGGCAGAGCTAGCAAAAATTAGCACAACTGAGATCACATACATTTTCATTAATCTTTGTGAGCCTTAAATAAAAGGAGCACTGCTGGCAGCTCTGATTAAGAGCTTTCTATTGATCATAAAAGCCTAATGCTAAAATTAATTGTTTAATGTTGAAGGATTGAGATAACAGCCAAATAATTTGATTTATCGCAAAACCAAGACATAAGAAGAAAGAGAATACTTCAAAATGAGAACGCTGCTGTCTCTGTGGTAGGCCTTGAGCTAATTTCCTCATCAGGCAGATCAGGAAAACACCCCATGGTGAAGTCTGTATCATGGTGCAGAATGGTCATAGCCCTTCAATGCCTGATGAGTGCCTTGGCCAGCACTACATGGAGGAAGAAGGCTTGAGATGCCATAGCCTTGCACAGTGCTTCTGTTCCTCTTCTCCATGTGTGCATGTGTGTGCTTTCACATGCCCACATTACAATAGAGGCACATTTTTATACAAAGTGAGAAAATGAATATAAATATTGTGTATTATGTGTGGAATTCAACTCGCTTGACCTCAAAGATGGGCACCTGGACTGGTTATTTATATTTAACAGCTTCTATTGTTACTGTAAGGAGAGAAAGCAGCTCCTTAGTGAATACCTGTTTGAGGGGATAAGAGTCACCTTCTGATGGTGTCTGTTTCTGTTTACTGTTTAGGGAGGAAACCAAGACTCTTTGGAGATACCCAGTTTTCAGGTTAAGCTAGATACTGGTACTCCTACATGTGTGTGCTGGATGATAGAAAGTGTGAGCAAGTAACATAGTGGTGAACCCACAGAGCTAATTCACTGCCAGTAAGCTGCCATTCCAGTGTGCACTGAAGGCTCACACAGAGCTTACCACCCCAGGCACAAAATGCACTTGCAAATCCCCTACCATATTCTTGACAATGAGTAACAAAACCAGTCTGATCCCCATTCTGACTACATTTATGCTCCTCAGCATAAGCATGATTTTCTTTCAGGGTGGTGGAATCCTTGGAAATGTTTTGGTCATTCATCACCAGGCTTGTAGTCTCTGAGAATAAGGGCATAATGTGGTGTGCAAGTAATCTGGAAAAAATGAGACATGTTCCAAACTTCTCTATGCCTACTTAGATCCCAAAATGTCTGTTATGGCCTGTTAGCAGCTAAGCATCTGTCACGATGCTCAGCTGTAGCCAAAACTTAGTGGCCAGCAACTTCAGGCTGGGCAGTCGAGCTCTACCAGGGATTGTCAGACCTTGCCTATGAGCTGTGTGAGATCTGCAGAAAGAGTTTTGAGAAGCCCAAAGACCAGGCTGCTCCTTCACTCATCCATCCATACTTGCCCTGAGGGGGCAGAGGTTTGCAAAGGAAGCAGAGTGTGTAAAGGTGTGTGCCAAGTGTGGGGAGGTATGTGCTGAGCCTGAGAGACATTCAGGAAATGGGTGCCTGCCTCATCAGGGCTTGGAGTACAGAAATCTCTCCCCTGGGCTATGTGTCTGAGTATCAGATCCTCCTAACCTTCAGTAGTTTATGGCTAAATTTTTTCAGTGTGCTTTCTTCATACAGGTGTGTATGTCTCTCTGCTTGTGAGCATACACCTTAAAAACAAGTGCATATACTACTTTGCCACCCAAATCCTTCTCAGTCTCCCACCTGGTTTATTCAGGATTTATCCTTCAGTGGTTGCACTCTTTTTGCCTTCTCCTTATACATGAGCCTGTGTAGATGCCACGTAGCATCAAAGATCCCCACAATAATTTAATTCTGGAAATCTGCCAGCTCTGTCTGTACACTGCTGCAGTGGAATTTATCTGTTTCTTGTTTTAAGGGGGGTGTGGCTTAAAATCACCATAAATTTGTCTTCCTCCAAAGGAGGGAGAATCTTGCTGGATTTCACTATTCCCTTGCTGCTTGTTCAGTCTGTCTTTGAGTCACAGCTTTCAGCTACTGGCCCTTTATATTTCCTGGCATGGAATCACTTTAATGTCTTTGTGCTTCTTATAGCCCAGTAGATATTGACTCTGACAGTACTGCAATGGTTACAGGTTTGCTTTTGGTTATGGTTCTTTAAAGATTTTAGCAGGTCTAAGTCACAGGCAAAAAAAGTGTAAGGGAAATTTCTATTTAGTGTTAGTGCCCTCGGTTTGGTGTCTGTGCCTTCTCAGGGCAGCTCACCGTGAATGAATTTGCATTTGTCAACAAAGAACCGAATGCTAAAGCACAAATGGAGTGTTCTTTCTCCTCTGTTGTTTCACTGGGTGTTTTAAAGTTTGTTCTGAATTCCAACATGTTATACCCATGTGAATAGGAACATTTCAAGCACTATCTGCTTGCTGTGATCCCAGTAAACAGTGGATGCCACTAATGGAGTCCCTAGAACGTTTTTGGAAGAGGAATACAGATGGCATATGGCACAGAAGAATAATTTCATAGTAATAAGTGAAAGCCAGTTATAAGCAAGACACTGCTTTGTAGCTAACGATGTTATGGATCCTGAGGTGAAGGAGAACCTGTTCTAAATGGTGGGAAACAGCCGACTGCTCTCCTCGGCAGAAATAATATCATTTCTAAAACACCATCGGTCCTTTGGTAGACTTTGGGGGAATCTGTCACAGTGCTCAAAGGTGAGCACGGCTTTGGAACTGGGCTGTGCTGCAGCTGGAAGGAGAACGTGCTGGCAGCTTTACTACAAAGTTAGGCCAACCTGAGCAGCAGTCCAGAAAACCCTGCAGGTGGCACAGCCATCCAGCCATTGCCAGTGTGCTGCCCTCCTCATGCATCCAATAAACAGCAAGTGTTTGTGTTTCTGTGTGCAGCAGTGATAGCATGTCAGAAGTAAGAGGCTGAAGTAGTTTCAGGTTGTTTGGGGTTGTTGGTTTATTAAAAATCACTATCTATCTGAAGGATTCCTTTAATAGCCATTGAAAGAAGATCAGCAATTATATAAATGTTCATAGTTTATTCTTCTCCACAGACAACTTGGTGAGTGTATCACACTTCTGGCTTGCAAATAGATTTCCAGTTCTACACTGTCCCTGAAAGGAACCCTGCTTACATTGACCAAAAAAAAAAGAANGGAAGGGAAGGGAAGGGAAGGGAAGGGAAGGGAAGGGAAGGGAAGGGAAGGGAAGGGAAGAACACACTTGAGGATATGCTGATGGTGATTTGTGATCATGCATGATAGCCAAACTTCTTAATAGTCGTTGATGATTTCAGGTGCCTCAGTTCCCAGTGACAGAAATGAGCCAGACTTGCAGAGAGCTGCACACCCACAAGGCCCTGACAAAGCACAGGTAGAATAGGTACAAAGGTACATAGGTACCACAGGTACAAAGTTCAGCCATATTCCTTCCTGGACAACTTTGGGCCACCAGCAGACTGGGTCAATGGCTTCTGCAGCCATGTCCTTCCTGCCCCTAGGCTCACCAACCCAACCTTGGTCTGGACCTCTGTCCCTCTGAAACAGCCTCACCCTCCCTGTGGGGAGAGGATAGTTGCAAGTCACACCCACCCAGCCTGGAAGTTCCCCTCAATAGCAGGAGTCACGGTGGCCCCCCAGTCTACTCCCTGGTGCACTGAACCTCCATCCATCAGAAATTAGGGGTCTGGGGACTTGTTTAAAAATAAAACCAGCAGCAGATTCCCATCACAGACCTCTCCCTGCCCTGCTTCAGACACCCTGTCTGGCTGGTTGCCACGCAAGGGGACCTGCAGGGTCAGCCTTGCCATGCCTTCTGGCCACCAATGTCTCCCCACAGCCCACTAATGGCAGTGCCTCCCACAGCTCACCAAAGGCCACAGTAAATTATTACTAATTACAAAAGGGGTAATAGTGGTACCAGTGGATCCTGGTGCAAGGGCAGCCACCCATGGTGGCCCCAGAGCTGCCCTGCTGCCCACCCTGAAGGGTTTCCCTGATACAGATATGGTTCCCACACACACTGAAACACAGCCATCTCTGGAGCAGCTGTCCTGCAGCTGCTGTCACCCAGAAATTCCCACAAAAGACTGTTTCCAGCAGCACTTGCCTGGGCTATGAGGCCGCAGCAGGGTGGGTGCCCATGCACCCAGCCTGCACCACCTTCCTTGCTTCAAGCCACACTCAGTGGGAAAGCTGAAATGCTGTGATCAGATCTCACAGGATGGAGCAGTGGAGAATTTCATTCCCCCTCTCCATAAAGCCCAGGCCAGCCGGTGAACATGAGCCAACGCTGCTCAGCAAAACCCTCCCCTGGCTCCCCGCCATTCCCTCCTGATGAATGAGCTGCAACACACTCAAAAGGTGAGAAGGCCCAGCCAGACCCATATCTTGCAAACCTTGGCAAAACTGTGGTAAAATGCTGTGAATTAGGCTTTTTCTTTTTTTTATTTATTTTTTTTTTTTTTTTTTTTATTTTTTTTCCCTCTTCATTATTTTTGTTCATGGTTTGGGCTGTGTGTCCCTGTGCAGCCCAGGCAGGTCAGGCGATGGCAGAGCCCTGAGCCTTTTAGGGTGGGGAGGAGGGTGGGCATCAGTCTGAAGTGTTCAAACAAATGCTCTGCTTCTCCTGGAGTGACATCAGGCCACCTTTTCTGCTTGAATTGTAGTAAAAATAAATACAGCTAGAATGTGTAGGCACAGCTTGGAAAAGGATAAAGGGGACTTTTCAACATTGGTCTCACTGAAGTGGAAATGATTTCTGATAGCCAGCTGGAAGCTGGCACAGGCACTAGGCTGAAGTTGAGAGTTCATGCAGCTGGGGTTTCATAATACCAAATTGCTAGTCTTTCATTTTTTACTTGAGTCAGATCCTAAAATCTTATTTATATGATTAGTCCCTCTGGGCCATATCCTTATTTCTCTTTACACCAGACTGACTCAGAGGAGGGGACGTCTGTGAGGCAAAGTCTGCTCATTAAAAGGTCCCCATAGAATGGAAAAATAAAAGGCAGCTATGGTAATGTCCTCTAGCCTGCAGCTAGGAAGCACAGACCAACACAGAAATGAGCTACACTCCAGGCAGCTCTCTTCAGCAGAACCAGCACAGTCCTCCAGAGTCCTCCACTCTTTCCTTCTTCAGATGATGCTTCAGTTCAAGTACCTGGTACTAATCATCCAGGTCACTAATTCTGGATCCAATCTACCTCAAAACCTGTTCCTCCCTCCACACTGGGCAACATGACAGCCACTACTAGGGAAGTACTTGGCGCAGAGATGGCTGACTCAATAGCTTGGCTCC
This sequence comes from Formicarius rufipectus, assembly GCA_013399695.1. Lineage (NCBI taxonomy): Eukaryota > Metazoa > Chordata > Aves > Passeriformes > Formicariidae > Formicarius > Formicarius rufipectus. Next base: position 2,353,093 of record VXAU01006131.1, on the reverse strand, counting down.
TTCACTTGGACCCATAGCCAGGAGCCCAGGACATTGTGATGAACAGGTCGGTGTGTCATACAGCATGGACTCAGCCCTTTTGTTGTAGATAGAGCCAACCTGGAGTGGTGTGGGCAGAAGATGCTGCATTGTGCTTGGTCTGGAGGTCGGTCAGAGCAGGTGCCCTTAGCAGTGCAGTATCACCCATCATTATGGTTTGGGGGAAAGGATATACTGGGTGGGACACCAGGAATTGGAGACCCCTCCAGCAAAATGATGGGTGGAGGGTGAGGAGGTGAGAGATGTCTGAGATTATGGAGATCTGAGCTTGTCCATCCACATGGTGAAGGATGGGTTTATCACTAATCATAGAATCAGATTGGAAAAGACCACTGAGATCATCAAATCCAATGGTTAAGCCAGCACTACCAAGTTCACCACTAAACCATGTCCCCACATGCCACATCCCCATGTCTTTTGAACACTGACAGGAATGACAATTCTACCACTTCTGTGGGCAGCCTATTCCAATGCCTGACCACCCTTTCAGTGAATAAATTTTTCCCAGTATCTAACTTAGACTTCCACAAGTGCATCTTCAGGCCATTTCCTCTCACCCTGTCACATGTTACCTGGGAAAAGAGACCTATCCCCCCTTTGCTACAACCTCCTTTCAGATAGTTCTAGAGATCCATCATTAGCCTTTTCCTCCAGGCCAAAGAACCCCAGCTCCCTCAACCACTCCTCATCAGACTTCTACTCCAAATCCTCTACCAGCTCCATTGCCCTTCTTTGGATGCACTCCTGTACCTCAATGTCTTTCTTGACTCAAGGGGCCTAAAATTGAGCACAGTATTTGAGATGCAGCCTCACCTGTGCCGGCTCAGACCCACATACTGCTCAGGCAGTTGAGCCCAGTAGGCAGGATTTATTAACACATCAGTGGGAAATCAATTTCTTCAGGCTTGATTCTGAAGGTGGGGGGAGTTCAGCACGAGTGCCCCTGCATGTGCCCCTCCTGCATATTTAATCCTTTGTCCATCTATCTCTGAGACAGCCAGTTTGGGGCTCCCTGCACCTGGTAGAGTAGACTGCCATATTTTGACTCCTGAGCCTTGGAATGAAAAGACAGAGGAGAAAAGGCTGAAGGAGGATGAAGTGCTAGGAAGTGGCCAAGCTCTCTGGCACACAATATGAACTTAAATGAAGGCAACCTGCTTTCTGGACCATGTTCATGCTGTATAAATATTCTCAACGAATCAGAATGCTGGGTAAAATACTGGAGCAAGAGCCTGCAGAATCAAGGCTGCAGGGGCACGCACAGTGCACTCATTCAGGGATGTGAGAGGCTCCAGGATCCGGGGCAGAAATTCCCCAGTAGAAACGTTATGCTGGGGGGAATCCACCAATTACTCCTGTTAGCACCTGCAAGCCAGCTTTTTGACAAAGCAGCATTCTCTCATTCTGTGGAAATGTACGGCACATCCCGCCGGGTTAATTAAATAGCAACCCCTCCCTTACAAGTAAGGGCGCTGCGGTGGGCGTGCATGAGCTCAGTCCCTGCGCACAAAGGGGGATTCCTGCAGGGAAATAAAGACTTCCAGCAAGAGGGATCTGCTCTGTGCCCGATGCCACAGCTCAGCTCACTTGGCAAAGCAAGCCCTCCCCACCTCCTACCCCCCTGAGCAGCTGTACAGCCCTCTGCCCTCACTGAGCCTACACCCTCCTGCCCAGACTTCATAGGAGCCTGCAAATTCTGCTGGTTTCAGCTTCCCAGGCCCTGCCTAATTGCAGGACAACACTATGTGCCACGGAGCAGTTATTTTTGTCGACCTGGAGGGCTTTGTGTAAGTCCTATAAAACACAGGCAAAGTATGTCCAGCACAGCATGGTTCGGAGCGCAGTGCAGTGATGTCGCCTGCACCTGGACACCTCTGGGACCCGTTACCGATGCTGAGGGTGGGATAAAAACTACTTTGTTTCTTGCCTGTATTTTTGAAAACTGAGAAGAGTGCTCAGGGATTTCTGAAGCTTGAGTTGATTAGCAGTTAATGATGTGTGTCCTGAGGAAAAAGTAAGATTAAATATTCTGCTTGCATTGAGCAGGGCATTTTAAGCTTGAGATTTATAGCTATTTTGTTAGTATTTCATGAAGTGTTTAGGTCTGTTCAACTCTTGGTTACACAGCCGCTCAGTATTTTGAACACTCATTTTATGCAGATATAACTTAAACAACTGATGATGTATGAAAGCATGTAAGTGTATGTGTTATAACTGCACATTAACTCTCAGGAAATGCTATTGTAAAACAGACACACAGGAATAACTCCTTCAGCAACCCACAGATCTGTGCTCAAGAGCTGCCGGCTCATCCCAGGGCCATCCCAGTTCCAGTGCCAGATGCCTTACAGCTTGGGCACTGCACCTTCCAGCCTGGGAAGTGTGCTGTGGTGAACCTTGTCCTCTTTGCTTCAGCCTGGCTACTCTCTCTTGACTCCTCTGAGCTAGAGTTGCCTTACACCTACTTTTGAAGCCCTGCAAAGCCCTGCCCTTTTCCACATGGTGCATTTCTGAGTTATGTTGCCCACCTGTGGCCTTCACCCTGCAGGCATATCCCAACTCAGCTGCCTGAGTGTCACCCCACGTCATTTTTGTTCATGGCCCTTAGCATGTGGTGCAGTTTTCCTGCAGGAGGCTACCATGATCTTACTACTTACCTGTTTTGATGCCTTCCTTCCTAAAGACCTGCTTCTGTCACACTTCTTTCAGGACATACCATCCGTTAATATATCGATTTAAAGGAAAGGCAAGAAGAAGGACGTGGCTCTTCCTAATCTCTTACGACAGAAACAAATGATGCCTTCTTTCCATTTCTGGGTGTTTGTCTCCATAACAAGACAAAAGTGTGCTTATAAAAATGTATGAGAGTTGCAGAGATACAGTGGAACAGGCTTCAGGCCTCACTGGTGACTCTTGGCAGGGCGTTTGGGTTGTTGAGCCATCCTGATTCCCATACACCATCCTTTCACTGCTCTTCTCACCCGGACTGAGTAGATTCAATCAGGCATAGGCAGGTCAAGCCACACTACATTCACAACTTCATTTTGCCTTGGAGATGTACTCCAAGATCAACACCTAACACATCATGCTTACCAAATGGTGGCAAATACAGTATGTAGAATGAGGGCACTAATTTTTTCCCCCTCACTTGGGAAAATTTCCCTCATACAGTACCATGTGTGCAAAAGAGCAATTGTTCACCAACCTATAAAGTGTAGCCAAACAGACTAAGCTGGACAAAAGTTTCAGGTCCTACATGGCCATTAAGAGTTTCCAATTAACTGAACACTCAACTGACAAATGCACACAGCCACATTTGGATAGGTATCTGCTTAAAAACAAGCTTTCTACCCCAGGGAAACCCTAGAGAAATAATTTAAAATGCAGACGAGTGGTGTATTTCACAATATGTAAAATTTACATCTCATGCTAAAAAAAGGTTAAAACTAAAGTGGCTGAAAGAAATGAAGCAACACATTTCTCAAAAGTTTTCAATCTGTATATACAAAGTCATAAGTCTCTAGTACATATGCACTGATAAAACTTATACTTCGGTTTGCTACACACAGAGACAGAAAAAGCAGAGTAACTAACATTCCTCAGTAGATGCTCTGCATTATTACTGTCATTGGCTCTATGGAACTCATACAGATTTTGTTAATGGCATAGCTGTGAAAAACTTCCAATTTTTTCTCCCCCCTCTCATTTTTTCCAAATGCAAAGCTGAATTTCTATCTTGCAAGAGGTATTATAGATCCGATTATAAATTGGCTCTCCTCCTCAACCTGACTGAGCCCACTCTGTGTGGCCGGCAGGATTAGCAGAAGTCAGCTTAAGTGATTTTTTTTTTTTTTTTAGAGGAAAGAGGATGCATTGTATGCATGTGAGCCTTCTGAGGCAGCTTAGCAGAAGCACAGCAGCACTGCCAACAGGGATAATAACACTGCTAATAGGTATGGCACATCTTCCAAATGCATTCAAAATACTGATGACTGCTTTGTTTTTTTGTTTCCCTCCCATGTGACAAACACCAATGAAAATGTACAAAATAATAGTTTATTTCCACTAACATCCTCTTGAAGGAAATGTGACTTAGACTACAGTTATCTGCTAATTTGGAGGAGAAAGGTTCTTTTAATGCATTGTAAAACAATCACTTGAATTGCATTTTAGCATTGGTTTTCTGTAAAAGTCTAAAGGTCATGTTCCTATTTACTGTAGCACTGTATCTGGTGTATATCCAGATTCACAAATAGCTAAAGAATAAAAATTCTTTCTTTGGCAGCTGCAACAAAGTGTCTTAAGCAAAATCATGTGTTTGAATTTACATCCAGACATGGGTCTTACTAGTTCAGGTCTGGAAATTTCTCCTACAGTCAGACGTACGTTGCAAGCCATATATTTTAAACAGAGCACTGGGCTTAATTTGGATTGCTTTATCCATACAGAAAAAAATTATAGATATTCATAAAAATGATCCTTAGATCATTCTAACAATGAAGTTTGAATCTAGAAGAATAAACTCTCATGGCTAACTTGATTTGGCTTTCTAGGAGCCCCCTTCTTTAGGCAGATCTTACTGTCTCGAGCTGGGCATGGATCACTTCAAACAGCAAACTATCATACATGTCAGAGCTTGAAAAGCATTTTGAAAGCAAAAGAAAATGGAATTGCCTCAAATGTTATCACAATCTCCCTTCCTTTTGGATTAAAAATGATTCATGACTTACTCCTAATTTCCTGTGAATATGTTTATTGGCTGAGAGTTGTACCCAGTATTTCGACAGAATGCCTGAATTGTGGGTTCTTCTACCTGATGACTCTTTGTGTTGCACAAATTTCAGGGGTCATATGGTAAGATTTTTTTTTCTAATTGGATGAATGAAACATATAAGTAGAAAACAAACACCACTAGTCAATGAGGTGCTTCTGGCACAAACACTTGGAGGACTACTCATTCATTCTTAAAATTCATGCCGCTTTCCCACACAAGGGTTGTCACATACTTGGCAGAAGTCCAAATAGCATAAACTATAACCTAGGAATAAAAGCAAATGAATGCAGGTCTTTTAGCTGTAAAACATCTACACATCAGATTCTGAAAAAAAAAATATTTTCAGCCAATTCTATTAACAGTATTTGCTGTAAAACAAAATCAACTTACACAGGTGGCTGTGTGTTAGTTCTTCTGGGGTTATTTTTTAACCCCATAGCTCCTGTATTTTATCTTCTTTTGTAGGTTTGAATCAGACCATCGATGTTATTTTCATTGAACTGTTTGTGTTCTAATTAAGCAATAAAGAGCAGAGCCTGTCCTGGGGATTAAGAATAACTTGTAGTGTTGACACAAAGCTGAGAGCCATTAGTGACACCTGGCCATTAATTCCCCAAGAGATACTAGTGCCAAATTCATCAGGGCTGTTTCTAACAATCCTTGCTGGGTTTGCAATAGGGAAAAATATAATTTTGACTTTTGAAAAGTACCAGAGGGCAGGGGAAATTACTACAGTATACGGCTGAGGAGATGACTAATATAATACTAATATAATGACTAATAATAAAGGGAATATGGATGACTAAAATGATGTCTACAGGAAAATACTTTCTTATTTGTTAACCCACACACACATTTCCACAGGAAGTAGATGTTCAAAATACAAATCTGAGAGATAAGGTGGGAGATATTTTCTGAGCTCACAATTTCCAATATGCCAAATTTCACTAGATGAACCAAGCTGACTTCCAAATGCCACGCTTGCTGTTTATCAGTTTTAAAACCACTCCCATTGCTGTTGATTTATAACCATACAGAACAATGATCTGTAAAGCTTATCCAATTGACTTATTTTTTCTTTATTTGGCAGAGAAGGAATGGTGGGTATATCCATCTAAACACTTTTGCATTCCTGCTGGAAATACATTTAACCATTCCCATCCCTCCCCCACTCTCTTCATGCTATTACAGCACCTTCATCCAAGACAGCTTTGCATCGCTTCTGGGAGAACACTTTCACTAAATTCTTACAGGATATTAATGGACAATCATGTATAGTATTGCCATATGAATGTTTCGATGACCTAGATAAATGTGCATAATTTCCTTTGTGTGTAATGGGCATGAGTGTTTAATTATGACAAGTTGTGACTTTTGTAGTTTATCTCCAGCCCCCAGGGAGCCCTTGAAAATGAAATTTCCTATTCCCTGGCATGCAGTGAGTGCAAATTTACAATAACCCTATACTAGGATATCATAATCCATGTTGCTTCCTCCTTTTTTCTCCACTTAGTGTCTACAGAGGAGTACAAAGACTGAAACCAGAGTTGTGTGAGGTGGTAGGTTTGTACAGAAGCAGACGGTTAGAAATTAAAAGAAAGATTTAATAGAAAATGGGCTGCAAGACAGCAATCAGGATTAATTTTTTTTTACAAGTCACTTAAATTACTGACCACACATTAATTCTGGGGTTAAGTCCATTGGTTAAACTAATCACTATTAATCAATGAGGCTGTTAATCAAATTACTGAGAGCACAGGACTGAGTAAATTGGACAGTCAGATAATCTCTTGGGCTGACCAAAGATGCAGAAAAGTTTGTGTCCCTTGCAGAAAAATGAGCCATGAACTAACTAGTTTGTATGCTGTCTGCATACAAAGATATCTGCAACAGCATCAAGCCCTGCCATGCCTTATTTTGGGGGGATCTTTTTACCTACCTCCTGCCTTTCTGCCACATACATGCTTTTGCCCCACACTTGCACCCTCTGTCTCTCACATTAACATGTGCAAGCAAGGATGGAAAAAGCCTGCAGTGGAAAGGTTTCAAGTGGAGGATTGATGGCCAGTGACTGTGAAGCCAAATCACTCGCTATACTTGTTTTGCACTACATGATTTCCTGCTGTTGTTTCTAGTTACAGTAGATAATAAAAACTGTTACAAAACCCTCTTAACAAGAAAACAAAACACAGATGGCATGTTGAATGTAAAGCATCTGGGGATGGTAATCAACTCTGGCCTAAAAAACTATTTTGTTCCATCCCAGTTTTCTTGACAAAGTGGGAAAGAGACAGCAGGAAATGCTGTGCAAGTTGCTGAAGTGAACTAACTCTGTGCTGGGAAGTAGCTGTATCTGTGAGAGGAACACTTAGGGCTAATGCATAAGGTTATTATCCTCTTATCTCATGAGGCCTTGTTTGGGAGTGCCATCTATAAAGTATTTGTTTGTCAAACTGATAGCTAACTATTTGAGAACCTTCATGGATACTTCTAAAAGAAAGAAAATGTGGTTACTGCTTGTGCTATAAATTGTGAATATGGAATATTAGGTAAGGCTTAAAGAGCAGATGATGCCTTGCAGAAAACTTTTAAAGATATCCCATTGGGAAATACATATATCATGAATCATAAGTCTTTCCTCCTCCTTTGTTCTTTGGTAATACAAATAGCAAACCAGACCTGGGAAATCAATTGCACAGTTTGGCGTAACTTCATTGTCCCCTTTTCTGTTTGTTAGCCTGCCTTTGCAGCCCAGCACCACAGAAATCAGCTGGTTCCGTTTCAGTGCAAAGGTCCTTGCAATGAATGCAATCATGTATTCCCAGGGGTCATCCTTGGAGAGTACTACCTGCTGAGGGAATATTACCCATTTGTTTGTGAGAATATGAAAACAGATAATGACAGATAACAAAACGGTTATGCCCTTGTCCTTGTTGGTGAGTGAAGAGCAGTGGAGCGTATCCTGGGGAAGATTTATGCCAAGATGTTTTGGTCTTATTCCCTGGTGTGAGCTGATGCAGGGCTGCTGCAATTTCTGCTGACTGCTTGAGGCCTCCTTTTCCAGCAGATGTGAATTTCACTGAGCAAGAGAGCAGCTTCCACATTTGCTGTGCTATGTGTCTTCAGGCCTTTGGGATCTGGATGGAAACAATTTACTGATGATAGATGTCGGCATCTGCCTTCGGGCACGTATTTAGGTGTCTCTTTCTGTCTCCTTTCCTCCCTGGGAGCTGCCAGTGTTGCCCTCAGGTGGTCCAAACTGCTCAACAAAAATAGTATGATGCAGAGTAGACCAAAGTTAGGGGAACAAAGAAAAGGCTCAACATACTTTGTTCTTCTGACAGAAGCTATTCATTTTTCAGCAGACATATCCTGAAAACACAGCCTTGTCTATGAGTGCCTTGCCATGCTTCAGGGGGCGACTTGTTGGTAAACTAGTTGAATGCAAGTTACAAGGGTGTCTTTGAAATGGCTTTGAAGTTGGTATGGATTTTGCTAAACTAGTTCGGATATGGAAAATAAATGGCAGGTATGTGCCAAAATACTGGGCGTAGCAGAGAGTGAGTAGGTTTCGTATTTTGCTGATGACACTGGCTACTGTGAGGAACTGGATTTTTTAACTGCCTTAGCACACTGCTACTGTAGAAAGAGGTCTGCCAGGAGACTGAAGATAAAGGCTGAGGGGCAAATCTCTGGGTATGTAACAATTATGTAAAGAAGGCCAGTGGCCACTCTGGCTGTGTGATGCTTATCGCCTATGAGCCAGGCCATGTCAAAGGAGGGCCTCTGTGCACACACCCACCACTAACCTGGAAAAGGCCTCACTCACAGCTGAGGTGCCCCTGCCCAAGCCTAAAATCACTATGCAAAAACCAGCACCTATAGCCCCTGCAAAGTCAGCATGACTGTGCAACACCTGCACCCCACACACATGCAGGGGAGGCACCAGGAGGGTTTCTGAGGGTTTATAAACACATTGGACTTTATGTTTCGTGGGTTTCTTTCCCCCACCTCTCCCTGAGAGACCAAGACACCAGCAACACCAGCTACAACCAAGTTTGTCAGAGACATCTGAGTGATGATTATTACTTTACTCTTACTTTTTATCTCTTTCTCCCTTTTCCCTTACACATTTTCTTGGGTGCTGTCTTTCTTTTCTCTTACATATTTCCTTGTGTGATATCTTTATGCTTTTATATTGCCATATAATTATTATAGATAAGAGCAATCAAAATGGCTGCATACCTGTTTTCCTTTGCAACCAAATTGTTCTAAAATAAGCCATATATGTATCAGTAAACACTGATCATCTAGTATTGATTTGCTTTAATTCACCCTGAGGGATTTATTAACAGTAAAACACATTACTTGTGCCTTGAAGGAGAAGGCAGTAACAGCTTTCTGTGGCTGCAACAGCATCAGCCTACAGTTCACAGTTATTTTGAAGATGTAGGTGTTAGTTTAATCATCTACTTTTCTTACTCTGGTGTTACTACTACCCAGTGACTCCAAAATATCAAACTTCAGCATAGATGTTCTGGATATGGGGCAGGTTTTAGGCCCTGTTGCTTGAACATTATATGTAGTTTTTGAGAAGCAGAAGAGATCTAAGTATGGAAGACATTAGATGTTCTGTTGCTCTTGCCTGCACTTAGGAAATTTTTCAATGATAATTGAGTTTTTGACAGTCACAGCAGACTCCTATTCACCATGAGGCCAATTAAGGTTATCTGAGGTTCTGACTCCTCTTAACTGTGTCCTATTTAACCCTGTTTAGCTGAAATACCTAACCCAGATGGACGAGTGAATTGTGACTCAGAAAATTTGCCTCCGCCAGTTTGTAGCAGGACTTGCACCCACCAGCAGGTCTTTGAACCCTGTCCAGGATGGCACAGAAACTAACCACAGAAAATGTGGTTAGAAGGGAAATGGTCTCAGTACATTCTGCAAGGGGTGTGACACAAGTATCTAACATAGCTATTAGTATCTCTGCTTCCTTGCTGAAACAAGAATCTATTCCGAGGTGACACTTGCCTTGTGAAGGGTGGTGTGCTTTGCTGGAGCACCTATGGGAGACTCCTGCAGTGGTACTGCAGAGGGACACTTATGAGAGCTAGTGGCAGCAGAACAAGGCTGGCTCCATTTGTCCTCTGCAGACTGTGAATTCCCCCATGAGGTGGCACAAGCCACTCAGGGAGCTCTACAAGAGCACCGATCCCCTCACCTGAAAGGGTGATTACAGCCTCCCAGGAACAGCAAGCTATGGACAAGCCTCATGTCAGGCCCTCTCTGATGCCCCAGCACTGTCCACAGGGTGATGTTGTAAGAAAAGCCTTTTCGTGTTTCTTGGCAGACAAAACATTTGTGATCCTGGAGTCCTAGAGGGAAGCTTGGGTGAGCAATGTGAGCACACAGGGGTTTAAATGGCATACAAGGCCAAGCATAAAAGTTAGCAAAGGCTTCATCTGCTCTAGGAGATGGGTTTGAAGGTGGGGTGAGCACAGCTTAGTTGGTGCTCAGATAGCAAAGAGGAGAGAGAGGTTTTAGCCTTTCTTCAGCAAGGCAAACCTGGGTAAGAAATGGTCATCAGAGAGTCCAGAGCCTGTCCATGCAGTCACCAGCTGCGTACCTGCACAGGGTTTTCTTACAAGTGGTGGAGCCCCTGGGTAATGCTGCAATGCACAGAGCAGCCTTCCCATGAACACGTAACCAGTCAGCTCTTCTTGTGCCTTTGGTATACAGTTTTCCTGTGTTCTTTCACATCAGCTATGGGAGGCTGCACAGGGAGTGAGGTGTGAGACCTGCTGCATGCTGGTAGATGGTCTTTACAACATGGGCATCCAGGGACCTGGACCTCTGGGCATAGCCCTCTTATACTCTATAGCACCAGTGCAGCAGGACTTCATCACTAGAGGACGTGGCCAAAATATCTTGTGGAGGTTATCCATGAAGGCAGGAGGTGCACTTGACCTCAGGTACAGGGGCAGATGACATGTCACCTCGCTCATATGGAGGACAAGAGCTGAACCTGAGTCTCTGACATGCTGCTACATCATCCTTATCCTTCAGATTTCTTTTCTTTATACCCTGTATGTCATTCTGGATCTGTTCTCTCTGCCATTGCTGCCTCGACTCTGAAAAATGCTTCAGACTCAGCTTCAGTGAAGTTGTGTGTGCAATTTGTAGGGCTCTGGTTGGTCAGGTCGAAAAGGTGGAGCTTGTTAGAGAATCCAGAAACATTCTAAGGGAGCATGGACTCATGGCATGTATTTGTGAGGCCAGACAGTGGCTTAAAACTTCACATCCATCCCCCAGGAGGCAGGTACTACTTTCTCCTCCTCATCATCTGCTGCTCCAGACTGCCAAGCTCCTGGCTTATTCCTGGGAATTATTCAGTGCCATTAGATGCATTGCCAGCTCTGCTCTCCTATGTACTGATCTCATGGGTCCAGATCATAAAATTATAGTACTTACATGAAAAATATCAAGGTTGGCATGACGACAACATTTAGTAGTGTAGGCTAGACATATATATGGATGTAAACAAAACCAGACCTAGTGTTTTGTGGCATGTATTTTCAGCAGTCTGCACATAAAATAAGAGATGGCAGATGGTTGGTCTCTCAGCAGGGTAAGAATTAGGATTGGATGGATATTTTAGCTGTTCTTGATGCATATGCAGTTTAGTTTATTGATAATTTTGACAGTTTTTAAAGCCGGGGGTATTTTATGTTCTTTGACGTGAACGCAGGGTTTGTTCTTGACTGTGCTTTTAAAAGCTTCACATCTGTGTGTGTGTGTGTGTGTGTGCAATGTGTGTTTGACGAGGATAGCAGCACAGGCTAAGGAAGAAAATGATAGTGTGTGAACATGCATTACCTTCCCAGCAGGAAAGTGACTTGCCCCTGAGGATCATGTCGACCTTAGGCATTTAGAGAGTGAGATACCTGGAAATTTTGTGTCGAACAGCTACAGAGACCAGGAGGGATAACTGGAAGGGGCTGGATGCCTAGATGTGGGCTGGGAAGCAGACAGATGAGGGAGGACTAGCACTAGGCAGCCCTGTCTGCTGCAGAGGGAGGTGAAGCATTTGCAGGCACACCCCTCCTCCCCATCTTCAGAAGGCTGTGATTATATCTGTAAGCAGTTATCAGTCCAAACAGTCTGAATATTTTGCTTGGGACTACATTTTACTTAACTGAGCGGAAAATAAAAATTACATGGACAAAGAGAGTTTATAACAATGCAGAGATGGGGCAACATGTGCTTCTTGGAAAATAAAAGCCAGCAGTCCCACTGCTACATCCAGTTCTTGGGGTGTAAAGTAATTGCACACATTGCAATAGTTGGAGCTAGACATGTCTGCATAGCTTTGAAGGTCTGTTTGATTCTCTTATAAAGTATTTAAACTCAATCTGGCTTGAAGCAAATTCATTTTCCCTTAAGTCTCGCTCAGATAACAGGAAGCAAAAAAAAAATAAAGACAGCACAACAAGTTCTGTGGTGGAGATGATACACCATATTTTCCCAAAGATGACTAGACTAGGGTTCTGATGTGCTTCGCTGGCATGGATAGCAAAGCTGTAGCACCTATCTGGCATCAAGACTGTGCACTGCATGGGGTCTTAGGACTGTTAAGGTTGCCAGCACCTTTTAGTTTGTCTAGCCCAACCCACTTGTTCAATTGGCCTTTTAGATACTGAGTGTTTCTCTGCTTGCAGGGTTTTTGGGTCTAGCAATAAAGGAGCTGAGAGAAAAGAAAGACACACCCCACCAATTTGCAAAATACATTAATTTTTCTCTCTTTGTCGCAGAAGGATGAGAAGCAGACTGAGCATATTTTGCAATCTGAAAAACTTATTATGCCATAAAGATTCCTCTGAGGGTGAAATTCTAGCCATTCCTTAAAATATTGTAAATTGTACATATTCCTAGTGAGCTGTGTGCAGCGAATTGTATTCAATGAATGAAAGAGCAGAGCAGTGCTGCACGCAAGACAGGGGGCAGAACTGTCTCTCTGCTCCAGAGTCTTTTATACAGGCACTGCCTCTTTGATTCTTTCCTGGATGATAATGTCCTCCATAAGTGGCTCCTTAAAGTGCTCCTACAGCTGTTCCCAAGTAATAGCCATGCATTGTGCATTGTCTGTCTGAGAGCTGGCATTAGGCAGACACCACCCTGGCCATTGGTGGTGTGGCTCTGCAAGGAGGCTGCACTAACATTGCTGGGGGGCTCAGAGTGCTTGAGTGCCCCACTACTGTGATCTTCAACTAAACATGCTGGAGCTGCATGAAGAGGTTTCTGGATTTTTTACGTTTCATCTACTTTATCTGTTTGAATGCAAATACACCTCTCATCACATCCTCTTGCACTCAGACTGTCGTGATCCATTTTCCACTGTGTGCAACCAGATGGCTTTCACAGGTTAGATTTCTCCTACTGATTTTTTTTTTTCAATACAAAGATGCCACTGTTTACTTTAGGCACTAAGAGTGCTTAACCAGGATATTATTTTCTGCTGAAAGTTTTACTTTCCTAATCCTGGCTGAGTGACTTCCACAGAGACATCCTCAGCCACTGAATGGTGGCTCAGCAGCTTGGCAGTTGCCTCCATCCCTCCAAAATATGCAGCCTGATGTGGCTGTTCACGGAGGCTTCATGGCAGGAGAGAGACAACCTCTCCTGGCATGAATCTTCAGCTCCTAGCAGCACATTTGCAGTATCACAAACCTACCTGGCTATGTCTCCATGTCAAAACCAGGGGGTGTTGGTGATGTACTGCTGATGGTGTGGGAAGCTCTGTCTCCCTGTAAGAAGACCCCTCAGCTGAAACTCAGCATGGAGCATGTCTGAGGACAGGGTGTTAGTACCAGTTGTGTCCTCCATTAAGTAGTAAATGGAATGTATGATGCATTCAGCTTTTTTCATATTACACTTCATAATTGTATTAATAAAAGGTATTTACCCTTCATTATTTTCATTCTCCAGAGGATTACTGAAGACAGGATATAATTAATCCAGATGCTCATATGAATCCAGGGGGGTTGTGTGCAACAGCCACTGTCTTCACTAAAAGTAATTGCACACATTCACCACAGTCCAACCTCTGTGGCATTTTAAGAGGAGCATGTCTAATTCATGAAAGGGAAGAATTGGTTATTATCGGTATTATCTGTAGCACTCTGGGTTAATTAAGAGTGTTAAAGAAAGATAAAAGGTAGGAGAGAAATGCAGGAAGATGAAATTATTTGCCCAAGGTCACAAAATGGAGATTAGCATGTGGGTCTTCACCATCCCAGGCTTGTGCCCAGCTCATCAGATCAGATGGCCTCCCAAATAACCTTACCCAAAGATCAAGTACCTTGAATGCCCATGTAAGCCTCTCATAGAAAAAAAAAAAAGTCTCAGCATGGCCCAATAAAATTATAACAATGCACAAGACATTCCTGGAATTCATTAAAAAAGAATATTTATTGAGAAGTGATGTTAAAAAGGAAACACTCATGCTTTAAGGCAGTCAAAGCAATGAAAGCTTGAACCTTGCTTTAATTTTGGAACTCATATTTTTGTAAAACTACTCAATTAGATTGTGCTTCTAATTTAGAGTACTTATGCTTTCAGCTACATTTCTGAGCTAGGAACAGTCTTTGTAGGATTCACAGCTTCTGAAATAAAAACAATTGGTTTCCCAGGAATGTAAAGTGCTAAGGAAGTAACCACTTACAACCTATTCATCTGGGAGCAGTTTAAGGACCAGCTTTATATATCTGGGCATCTGCAAGATTAAAAAAGACACAGTTCATTAGCAGACAGCAATGTTAACACTCAGGTTATAGCTGAAAGAACACCCTTCTCTGCTGCTTCAGTAAGGATGGCAGTATAAGCATCATCCCTTCTGAGCAGCTCTTGTCCAAACGTCCCTTGGCTGTGCCTTCTGCCCAAATCACCACCTCAGTTCTCCAAGAGACCTCTGTCCACTGATGCAGCCAGTGTATCTGCCTATTCTCCCTACCCCCATTCCCATGGGGGATGCCAAGGGACATCTGGAAAGATTAGTCTTGGGTCCATGGCCAGCAACTCTGTCCTTCTGAAAAAACATGGTGAAGGGAGAAATCAAGGGATGGAGGGCTAGTCATGATGGCAACTTCAACACGGGCAGTAACCTCTGAAAGATCAGTGCCATTCTCTAGCATCTTCAAGGAAATCCACATGTTTTCCAACATGTTTCTTTGCTGGAACAAAAGATACAGAGGTGCCACTTCTGAGGTGAAATTTCTGCCCAAACTGTGGAGGGGCCTGTTTAGGGCAATGGCTTGAGAGTCTGAGGTCATTTCTAGCTGATCTGATGGACTGAGCTACAGACCGTACCAAAGCTAGCCTAAAGGGGCTAGTCCAGAGTACCTGTGGAGACAGTGGGTGTGATTTGGTTTGAGATTGTCGCATAGGTCTATGTGAACTGGACAGTTACGTTCCCCTTTTCTATCAACGGCAAACCAGGGTTAGGATTAGAGTTGTTGCTTGGTACAGTTGCCGAACTGTGGGTGTCTAAAGATATTTGTGATATCATAGGTTGAGACACCCACATGATGTGGATGTGATGAGATCCACATGAGACTGGCAGATGTGACAACACATCTGTGAGTGACCTGTCCTCTTCTGGGCCACTAGCTGGGGTCCTACTGTCCCTATGGTATATTAGCTGATAAGAAACACTAATGTTTAGATAAGAGTGGAGCCTTTTGTTATCTTTTAGACATTTTGATGAGGATACTTTATGTTAGACCATCTCAGTCTGAAATATGACCATGGGCACACCTTCTGCTCAAACACGAGCCCGTTTGAAGTGCCTACCTTGGCTTCCCAGTGGGGCCAGCAGTTTGGGTGCAGCTTTCTATTGACACAGCTGTAAAACCCACCCATTCTGGCAGTGAGGTAGATCCTGTTGGGCTGGGGCTTCCCACCCTGCTTTTCACAGCACAGCATAGCTGCACCTTTTGTTTCAAGCCTCTTGTTTGAATCAAGTGAAGCGAGGCCCTGAACTTTGGGCTCCCTTATCCCAGGCACTACCCACGCTATCACATCTCTGTTTCTGCAGGCTCTCTGGAGAGGGTAATCACCTTTAGTACTCAGGAGGTACGATCTTAAACCCCACTAGCCATTCTACAGTGAACAACTCTCTGAAGGCTCCAGCTCAAGGGTGTTGTGTACCATCTCAGTGGGACGGGTCAGACGGTCTCAAGCCTCTAGAGTCAGCAAAAAGAACCTGTTGAAGTTTATCAGGCTGTGGAATTCCATCAGGTTTTTCATTGGAAATGCAAAAAAAAAGCACAAACAATAGGATGCACATTGCCTGTTTTTAGTGGGTGTCTATAGTGACTACCAAAGCACTTTATACCAGATGGTATAAGTGCTTCCAGGGGTTTTTGTGCTTACATGGCTATCTGCTTCAGGGGAGGGTAAAAAGACAGAAGATAGGAAAGCTCATTTGAAATAGACATCTCATATCTAATGGGCTAGGTAGGCTAATTCTTTGCCCTGCTAGAGCAGCAACCCTGCAGCTCTTCCATCTAATGCCTCACCACAAGTGAAGGTTGCCCTTGAGCCTCCTAAAGTAGAAGTGCTCGGCAACACAACAGCTCATACTTCATGATCCTTTATTTTGTATGGTCATGATTCAATTCTTGCTTGAATTCAATAGGAGACAAATTTGAGAGCATCAAGACAGATATACAAAACTATACTTCAGAGCTTCCCTCTGATTTTGAGTACTTTGTAAATGGTTTCTTCCTGATGGAGTGGATTTTAAAATCCAAACCAAAAAAAAAAAAAAGACTAATTTGAAATTTAATGGGTCAAGCTGAACACTCTGGGGATTAGAATGACCTTGAGAAGGTGATTAAGGAATTACACTTTTCCTTAGACACTTGTGCTAAAGACTTTTGTGCTTCTCAAAAGATGCAAACCTACTTCCTGATGTTCACTGTATCTCCCATCTCAGATCCACATATACTGAACTTCTGATATTCTTACAAGGTCCAAGGTTTCCTAACTCAGCAGAAACTGGCCTAGATAATCCAGCAGGATCTCCTTAGGAACCACTTTTTAAACCTCTACCTGTTACAAAAATCCATCCAAGCTAAAGCATAACAAACCATTAGAAATGACACAATATGCAAATACCGATCTTGCCTAAGACTTGGCTTTTGCCCAGATATGCTTGTGTGATTCTTTGCCCAAGCATCACTGTATTCGCATTTCTGGATTTTTTTCTCACTTTCTCACTTTTCTATTTCCAGCATTAATTTCTTCAAGGTATTTGAAGTGGGATTTGAAAGGGTCCTCAGAAGACTGTCAAAAAATTGCTTGTGTTATGCAATGTCCTGTAGTATTATAAAGTACTGCAAGCATGTAGATAGTAACCTGTGAGCTCCTTCAGCCACAAAGCAGGTACCAGATCCTTTCTTCAAGCTGAATTGTGAACAAAGGATCCTAAAGGGAAACACTTTAGAGTTGGAGTGGGCAGTCAGACCCACTCCAACAGAAAGAAAAAGTTGGAGCTACGTGTTTCTTCCAGCCAGCACACAGGGAATGTGGCTGACCTCATTGCACTTTGCCCAGTCCTGAACTTTCTGTTGGCATGGAGTTAGATGTACATGCTGTCTCCGAAGGAAAACAATAATCATCCTCCCCTCCAAAACAGCCTAGAGTCTCAAGTGGAAGTATCTAGCTTGGATGTAGGAAAAAGGCATTAACATCCTCAACCTTGTTGACTGCCAACAAGGACTTAAGAAACCCAGCTCTTCATCATCATTCATGAGTGTCCTTAAAGCCAACACAGAGATAGCACTGGCACACTGGAGTACTTCATGATGCTAGAATAGAGGAAAACTAGCAGATCAATGGCAAGCTATCCTACCTCTCTTCAAAATGAACTACATAAAACCCACATGATAGTTTTCTTTGACAGACTGACTGGCAAAGCAAATGCACAGCAGCTGTAGTAGATGTGGAATTTATAGTGTTTCCTGTATATCTACATGCTACACTCATAAGAATACTTGAGAGACATGAGCTAAATGGTGCCCTTGAAAAGGGGATACGTATCTGGTTAATAAACTTACTTTGAATCAATAGATAACACTGAACAAAGACAATGACAAATATCACATATGCAGAAGAAATCTATAGTTTCTATATCGAATGAAAACAAATTGAATTATTGATAAGTGATCTGTGCATTAGCAAGTGATGCTGTTAAAAACAAACAAAAAACCAACCAAACAAAACAAACAAAAAAAACCCCACAACACACAACAATCCATGTCCTGTGCCTTGTTACCACATGACAGAGAAGACCATTATAGATTTCTACCTGACTGTGTCAAAGCCTCAGCTGATTCCTGTTCTCCAGACCTGGGAGATTCAGGTAAAGAAAGAGACAGATACATTACAGAGAACACAAAGAACAAAAAGAAAGTTGTAAGACATCTGGGAAATTCAGCATGGGTGGATGAGTAGACAGAAGGATGGATGAAAGGAAGCGATGGGTGAAAGGGAAGGAGGTAAGGACTGAGTAATTTGTTTCCTGAAAATTAATCCTGAAGAGAAGACAGGGAGTCTCAGATCTCTTAAAATGTGTATAAACTTGCTGTAAGTAGGATGTTGCTCATTTCTTCATCATGACCGAAGGCAAGACAAGAAATTATCAGCTTAAATTGCAACATGAGAGATTTAGGTTAAATGTAATGATTGTTAAGAATTGGCAGGGGCTACTGAGACTGACTGTGGAGTGTTCTAGGGCTACACAAGGCACATATCTCTCAGTAATGCATGTTCACTCTTGCCTGAGGACAGGAGGATGGAATAAAATTAGCTGACCTCCTGAGGCTTAAACCAAGCCTACATTTGTATGATTCTACAAAATCAAAACCAGGCAGTTTGCAAAAGAGATGTCATCTCAAACCAGTATCTCCAAGGAATCCTGCTATTCCACTGTTGTTATTGGTTGGTAATGATTTAGGCCAATTAGTTGTGTCTGCAATTATTTACACAAGTTAAGCAGACACACAAAGTGGCACGTGACAGGGATTTTTTCACTGTAGTCTTTGTTTCAAGCCAATCTATTAATTTGGCACCTAATCTCTGTTCCCTTTCTTCCCTGGGATTAGTTTAAATATTTGAACATGTTAATAAAGAATGTTAAAGAAAAGCTAGAACACATTTCATCATAAATCTCTTTGTTTTGTAGAAATGTACTTTGACATTTTGTCAGTTATTAAACAGCTTTTCCCAGGTACTTTATCTACTGCAGTATTAAAGGTGAGGTCTTGTTAAAATAAGAAAGATTTACACAGAAGTACAGAAACCCCCTTCTCTGTTTCAGGGTAAAAATCCTGCTTCCAAATGGAACTTGTAATTTTATTTCAGAAAGCTAATGCTTTTTTTTTTTTGAACAACAAAACCTGTTCCTTTTGTAGCACTGAGGATGTGCAAGGGCTTTTTTTCAAAAGGACTTATAGAAATGCTTACAGAGAATACTACTTTTTAGCAATATATTTTTGCTTAGCCTTTCAAGGAGTAGGTTTCTCAGGTTCAAGAACTGCAGCTCAGATAATGAAAAGTAATTAAATCATAACCCCTGATTTGATAACCATAATGATAATCTCTAAGAAATGCAAAAATGCATTCAATATGTGTTTTCACATGGTTCTTCCTTCAGTGCTACAGATCCAGGTGCAGCATTCTTCCTAAAATTAAAAAGACAACAACAACAAAAACCAACCCCTACAAGGTGCAGTGAGATATTATGAAAACTAAATTCACTGGAAAATATGTAATGATAGGCTGATTGAATGCTTTCTACTGGATTTGAAGGTACAGCTTGCAACTCAACAGCATTTTCAGCAATCACTGTTCCACTGGTATCTCACTGGTGCCTCCATTCTGAAGGCACTAAGTGTGTAAATGTCAGATCATTGCAACCACCTACTTGGAGCTCAAGCTGCCAAGCACACATGGGCATCTGAAGTTCAGATGTTCCTTGTTTTTTTCTGCTGATAGGGCCTTTCATTTACAGGCCTCTAAGGTCCTTCTGTTTCTAGTTTTACAGCCCTGAGGTACAGAAGGCAGTTTGAGCCAGTGGAGGCAGTGAACTATAGGTGTGTACAACTTGTTATCTGTATGGACATGAGGCTTCTGCACTCCCACTGCAGGTGGGAGGGACCCAAGGTGGAAAGAAGTTTGGTAAACAGGGCTGTCCCATGACCCCTGAAATGCCTGAGGTCTGAACCTCCCCTCCAGATGCCACTCCAAAAAGGCACCTTTGGCCATGTCTCCTATGTCAGCCCCATCTGAAGACTCTGGACATCCCAGAGAGTCCTGAATGGCACAAGGTATCCAAGTTTAGACCCTAATGCATAATCTGGAGAGGAATTTAGCTGAGCTGCCCATTGGTGTCTCCTTTAGACTGACGTACATTGCTCCCCATCCCCCACTGACTGGATCCCCACTGATGGAAATTTAGGCACCTAGGTCTGCTGTGGAGACCTACCATCAGAGACCTTCACCTGGACCAAATCCCAGCTGTTCCTTTGAAATTTCTCTGTTCCTGTGTGAGCATTCAAAGGTAATTGCTACGGTGTCTGAAATTACCCCAGCAACTCCTTTCTGTGCATCTAGTACCCTTCCTCAGACCCTTCCTGCTCTGCTGACTGAAGGACATCTAAGTGATTTAAATGTTCTTCAGCACTGGGATTTTTTTCAATAAAGGCAGAAATTGGATTGCTGATTGTCTTCCAAGGAAGCAGGAGCCTGGTTATGACTGGCACACAAATAACTAAAGGAAGCCTTTTGAAATGAAAATTAAAGCCAGCGTAGTTAGATATCCTCGGCTATTTTTTTTTTAATTAGTTCTAGCTAAGTTTCCAGGATGTCTTTCCACACTCTTCCAGCCATTTGTTTTTGCTTCCTAAAAAGCTCTGTGTTGTTTCTCTTCATTATTTAGCACTTGCTGTTTTCCAGAGCAGAATGGCTGCGCTTCAGGTTTTGGCAGGAGCAGCCCCTTTTTCTATGCTTCATGCTGTTTGCGAAATGCTTTGGGAAACTTTCCACTGAAAAGCATTGTGAAAACGCAAGCTTATTATTATTGCAGTGGGGAATAACAGGTTGGGCTGTGGACTCACTCTGTGAGCAGGTGCCAAAATCCTGCTGGGAAATACTGATGGATTTTGCTGATTCACTGGTGCAGATGGGACATGTTAGCTGGGCTCTGTGTCCCAGGAGGATGCAGGGGCCTGCCTCGGCTCTTCTCAGGGGTCTGGAAGCAGGAAAGTGAGCAAGTCTAAGATTTATTCTATAGTAGTGCATAAAGCACAGGTTTTCAAAGCCCAGCCCCCAGGAAAGTGGATGAGTTTTGGCCTTCCTTCAAGCCTTGGAGCTCTGTTTCGAAGCAAGCTGAGAGAGCCATCTGCTTGCTGACTGCTACAGAGCCGAGCAGTGACTGTCTCTCCTCCACCTCCCTGTAATTGTTTGTGGCATGCTGAGCAAATCTCACCTCTCTGCGGGGTTGCAAGGACCCAGGGCCAAAGTTTAAAAGATCTGCAGGTGCTGCACTTTGCAAGGCCTGAGTGCCTCACTGCTCAGCATCCTCAAGACGGAGTAGTGTGCTGTCTGTCTTGAGAGAGCGAAGGATGCTGCAGGGCAGGCAGACTTTGATGGCTGGAGTCTTGAATGTGACAGGGCCTTACAGGCTAACATGAGCTCTGCACTGGAGACTGGTGTACACATCTGAACCGAGTGCCACCAGCAGCACTCAATGACAAGCTTTGCCCTCTTTCTGTGAAGTGAGAGATTCAAAGTGTTGGCAGAGCTGGGTGTTTGCTGCACCTTGCTGGACACCCTCCTACCCAGTTCTATTGTACTGGGTGGGATATGGTCAGCTCTGGAGGTGTGAATCACAGTGAACTGTTGTACCCTACCCTTTAGGGAGCCCACACTGGTAATTCCCAGGGACTGAGTGTAAGGAAAGGAGTGATCTATAAATGCATGCGGGGATGTCATATTCCTGATTTCTGGATAGGTATAGAAGATGAGATTTGATGCAGAAACTTGGCTTCCACAGTATTTTGGGCCACATGTAGCACTGCAGGCTCTGCTGGGGTTTTGTGCAGGGTGAATATCTCTGCCAGCACTCCTGATGCTTAAATAACTCCTGTAATGGATGGAAACAGTGAAAATGTTGGAGGAGAGGCTGGTCAGTCTTGCCAGTGAAGTTGCAGCTTTCTCTAGGAGATGTGCATGCACAGTGAGAACTCGGGGGGTATGAGATGCTCTGGCTGCAGCTGGGTACTGCTGGCTCCTGCACTGTGGGGCTGGCGAGGCTGCTGCCCTGGATAGTGCCTGACACCTCAGGGCACACCAGGACATGTACGTGTGCTTGGTGAGACTGTCCCCAAAAACTGCTTAGGGCAGCTGTTTCACCCTGTCTGCCCTTTTTTGCCCTGAGCATGGTCACTTCTCTCATGAAACATGTCCAGCCCCATTCCTGTCCCTCTGGCACGCTGAGCCAGAGGTCATTGGCACCTGTGGCTGGGGGCAGCTGAACTGGGGTGCTCAGAGAATAGGGAGCAACAGCAGGGACTATTCAGCTCTCCACCTCTTCTGTCCTACCTGGGTGGCCTTGACTAGTTCTGCTTCTGCTTTTTAACTTTCTTAAGAGTCCCTGATCCCCCTTGTCTCCCATGAACAGCCCTGACCATGGAGACCATAGCCCTGTCACGGCTGTCATGGGATGTGCTATGCTTGGGGGGCAATGTGCAGCTCCCTTAGTTTGACTGGGCCAGGGAGGGAGGCTTTGGTCTAGGAAAATGCCCTGGAAAGTGGCAGGCACCTCTGCTGTGGATGTGTAGTTCAGACCTGATAGTGACACTTAGTGAAAGCACCTGGGCCTCTGCGGAAAGAGCTCAGGTGACAATGGAATATCGGATCTGAAAATGCTGCTGTGTCCCCAGAGTGCTGTCATCATGTTTCCTAAGGTGCAAGGAAGAGAACCAGTGATGTTTCCTCCTCCAGTGTTACTGAGCTGCTGGTGCAGCTGGTTACCAGGTTACATAGCCCTAGATCATGTCGCTCCCTCTGTTGGCCTCCTAGATGGACATCCAGGGGACCTGGACAGCCTGTGTACTCCCTGCTGCCACATGAACTATCCCAGGAGTGCTCTTCCCTTGGCTTCTGTGGCAGCCAGCCTTTGCTTGCCAGTGAACCTTTCTGCATGGGGGTTGAGTTGTAAGGGCTGCTCCACCACAGAGAGGATAAGCCTCAGAAACACTTGATGCAGACATGCTGCTGAGCAGGTCAGCAGATAGCAGGGACAGCAGGAGGCAGAGGGTGTCAAGCAAATAGAAATCAACATCTGTACAGATGCGTGCTGTGTCAACACTAGGAATTGCACCCCCACTTATTAGTCAGCATTGTTGAAAGCACTTTAATATAAAAGGGAGGAGGAAAACTGCAATTTATAGGATCTCCCATAGTGTGATATTTCTGGACTTAAGGTACTCTTTGCAAGGGATGCTGTGACAGTATTAAAAAAAAAATCCTTTGTTTTTAGCAGTAAGATTGTGACCTCTATCTCTTAATTTGTACTAAAGATAGAATCTGCATTAATAATATTGATGTAATCAGGCAGAAATAAACCCGGAAAAGGTGTTAAGCATTCGTTGGCAAAAGAAACCCTACAAAAATGGGGTTTCCTTACATTAGTTAGATTTGTCATTTTTCAAAAGAAAAATTGCAATACAGAAACACCCAATAATCCCCCCCAAGTGTCTTATATTTGTCTTAGCTGTGCCCTCCCTGTTCAAGTGTCCTTCACTCTCCCCTGACTTTCCCTCACATTTCTTCACATGGATGGAGGAGCCAGCAGCATTTCCACATCCTTGACTATTCCACTTTTAGCAGCCATTTCCTCGTTTTTCTTCATAAGGAAGCACTTCTCTTGCTCTATACTTCCATTAAGAAAATGTACAAGCCTAATAGTTACTAAAAGAAAGTGACTAAAGCTATCCTAATGTTTTTATGGACTCATTAAAGGCCTTATTAATATTTCTCCATATTGGAAAAAATCTAATTTTTTACTTGTGACATAATCAGAAGCTATACCCAAGTTTTCAGGGGTGAAGCGTTTGCACGTTAACCTTTCCTTCGGCTTTGAACAATCATTCCTGTGAACTTGCTGAACTACAAATCAAACCAGGGCTTTTAAAGGAGGTTCTTCTCCTCCTTATGTCTGTTGAACCATCCCTTCATGCTTTGAACTGTTTCTCTGCACAGCCAAGCTGCAGCCAAGGTGACTTATGGAGAAATGCTAGGCAAGTAGTGCTTTAGTCCCTCCATCCCTGGGCTCCCTGTGTCCTAAGGCTCTCCTGTGCCATGATGGAGCTTTACTGTCAGGGCCATGATTCTACTCACCAGGGGTCTTTGGGGCTGATTTCCAGCTGCTGCTCCTAATTTGGTTGCTGCACTCCTCCTGCTTACTTCAGGCACCAACCTCCTCCCTGGTGACCAGTGATAGGACCCAAGGGAATCGCATGAAGTTGTGTCAGGGGAAGAAGGTTTAGGTTGGATATGAGGAAAAGGTTCTTCACCCAGAGGATGATTAGGCACTGGAACAGGTTCCCCAGGTCATAGCACCAAGCCTGACAGAGTTCAAGATGCATTTGGACAATACTTTCAGGAATATGGTGTGATTCTTGGGGCTGTCCTATGAGGGTCAGGAGCTGGACTTTAGTGCTCCTTGTAGGTCCTTTCCGACTCAGGATATTCTATAAATCTATATTCTTGGTGGCAGGAGCTAGAAAGGAACCCTGGGATTAATTTGGATTCTGGAGTAGCCCCAAGAAGCCCACATGTCAGCTTAGCACCTGGTATGCATTGGTGGGAGAGCCATAGGTGAGGATGCTGTTAGACTGCTGGGGTAGGGCCAGGAGATTATCCCCACAGCCTACCCCACATCCCACCCCATATCCCAGCACTGGGGAAGGAGGAGAGTACCCCCATGTTCCCTACCAAGTGTGGTAAGCAATAAGTAAACTTTTAATTGATCTGGTGACAACCGCTAGCGGCTGAAGTAAAGCAATAAAACTACAACAGCATAAAAGCAAGGATATAGCGAGTGATTCATGGCATACTGTGTCTGTTCACCACTTACTGGGGCTCCAGCATGAGTGGGAGATATTTCTTGATGCAGTGGTGTGCATGTTAAGCATTGGTGTCTCACAATGCACTCTAACCCTCCTGACAGTCAGGCACAAGTTATTTCATAAACGCAGGGAATGTCTCCCTGATCCTGATGCAGCTCTTAACAATGACACTTCATAAGTCCCTGGTTTATAAATTCACTTCCAATAGACAAAAAAAAATCAGTCTATAATCTGTTGTCATGGAAATAGTTGGGAAGTTCGATGTGCAGAGATGTGTAACTAGGGTGGTAAAATACAAGTGGGCCCATCTTGATTTTGACTCTTGAATTCCTCTGCTCTGAGAATAAAGGTAGAGGCTACATCAATGCACTTACTTTCTGGACAGATGCATTTCACTAGCCAAGAAAATTATATCCAACTTAATCTCAGTGAATTTGCTGTAGTGCAGCACCACATTTTCTCTTGGATGTCGATTCTCATCTGCTCTGTGCTTTCTGCCTGGGAACAAAATATCTTTTATAAAAAAATCCTACAGAAGATGAAAAGTGAGACAAGGACAAACAAAGATAAAATGAAGAATAAACATTAGAGGAGGTGAGTACAGAGAAGCAATATTCCATTTACGCTGTTACAGAGGTTTTAATTTCCTGAAAACATTTTATATGCCAGGCAGGGACATGAATGAATGGCAATCACATTATCAGGTCTCTTATCAACCTTGATTTTGCTCAGCCTTACCTGAATGAATTTTTTTTCAATAGTTCAGTAACTAAATTAAAAAAAAAGAAAAAAAACCCCCACACTTTGGTTCAGGATAATATATGATTGTTTTTTCATTATTTCTCAATTCAGGTGAATTTTAGAAAACATTCTCTTACAATAATGCATTGAAACAATTTATTCTGAAACTGTCAAAACAAAATATTAAGGAAGTATCAAAAACATCTCACTCCTCCATTTTTCTCGATATACTCTAACACCAGTCAGTGCATAGTTCTCACCGGAAAGTGAGTTTTTCATTTTTTCTACTTACTATTCATCAAAATAAATCCTGTCTACTTCTATTGTAGTTATTTAATAGTCACTGAGCTGCCATTCTACCACTGCAGTGATAAATCCTTCACCCCCTTTTATGGTGGCTCCTTAGGGGCTAGCGAGATGCAAAAACTCTTTTTTTATTATTTTTTGAGGAGCACTGTGAGGTGAATTTCTTGAGGGGTGCCAAGAATGGAGGCTGAGGTCACATAGGTGATGTTCACCTGGGAGTGCTTGTCAGTAGCAGTGTGACAGAGCGTCACAGCAAGGACAGCACCACAGGCTGCCTGCCTTTCCTGGCACCCTGTAACAGCAGAGCTGGAGGACAGGATTTATGGCACTGGTGGAGGATTTTGCAGCATGGGACATGTGTAGACAATGTCCCAAGCCCTCTTCTGACCCAGACATTGTCCCTCAGTCCACTGGTGACAGCAGGGAGCCAGGACAAAAAAATTACTGTGAATTTCAAGTTGAACCTCAAGCCTGAACTCATGGAAAGCTCTCAATTAGCCATACAATGTGGGCTGGGTTTCATCCTTACTGGGAGGATGCACATGCAGTGGGTGCCACCAGTCCCAAACATGGCACTAAAGCTAAGTGACCCTGCTAGATCTGATCATGTGGGAAGGGGGCAGTGAGGTCCACAAGCCTTCAGCTCCCATGACTGCCCATCTTTCCAGGAATGTTCATTGCTGTTGCAGAGCCCAGAGCACCCCTTCCATCCAGTTTCTGTTAAATATTTCAGTTTTTTCCTGGAAAGCTTTTCCATTGTATTGAAATCCACCTTGATTTCGTTGCTTTCTGTACTTCTATACAAGGTTTGAGTAATCAATATATAATTTTCACCCGCATTGCTCTGCCATCACCAACTAACAGCCTAACTGATTGTGCTCCCTCCTGCCATGATTTATATCTAAGAGCAAACAGGGAAAGAGAACGGCTTTTGAAAAGCTGTTCTTGAAGTCCTAGTCTACAATAGTTTTCTTTTTTTTTTTTTTTTAAAGAGGAGATCAGAAAAACATAAATTGCAGTATATCTTCAAAGTGTTCGGGGGTTGTTTGCCACATGACTCATACTGCCTTTAATGGGAGTCACATGCTAAACTCCCATGCAACACTCTGAAAGTTTTAAAGTGCCACTGCTTTGCACAAGAGCCCTGAATGAAAAGCTACTTTTGTCTTCCTGCTCCACAGCACTGGCATTGTCCAAACCCCAGCACTCCACTAGGAACGTGAGGGAGTGAGAAAAATCCAGCTGGGGAGCCAGCACTTCTGCCAAGCTCTCCTGCCTCCTGTCTGCCATCCCTTCCCACCTGCTAACACAGCAGGCAGGTGAAATCAATGCTGCATCCATGCCTAGGAAACCCAGCCAGAGGCCCCTGAAGAACAGGGACAGGCTGATGATAGGTCTGACACCGAGGTATTTATGTTCCCTCTTCTGTTACTAGTGCCTGCCAGTTACCTGCCCTCTCTTTTACAGGGTTACATGTGTTTTCAGTGGTGTCTGTCTCTCCCTTGGTAGTTCCCAGTAAAGCTTCTTGTTATGGAGCCTTAAGTCATTGCCATTATCTTGGCATCTTAAAATACATTGGGATAGAAAGGGGGAAATATAAAGAAAGTTTCTCCATTTGCTAAAAATAAATAAATAACTGGACCGAAAAAGAAAGAAAAAAGGGCTCACTTGCTCACCTGGCAAGATGCAGAGTTGAGTTCTTCTGTTTTGAACAAGAGGAAAATCTTCTGCCCTTCTCCACCCTCCTCCCCTGAAATAGGTCATGTATTAGCCTGCTGTCAGGTCAAACGGCTGAGTGTGATTTAGAGGGATAAAAACCATGTTAAAGGAAACTAAGAGCAGATTGTTCCAAGTGCACACGTGGCTAATCCTTGCCTAGGACTAGGCAGCCTGGGAACTGCCGATATGAGAATCTCTCCGGGTTTCTTTGAAGTAAGGGCAAGTATATTAAAGTGGGAAGAAAGCACCGACTCCTTCAGGTGGTGATTTGTGTTTATTGGCTGTGATTTTTATGAGTTTGGAAAAGAGGTAGAAACACCAGTATATGGTAATTGAAATGTACGGGGTTGGTGTAAGAGACCGTTTCACAATCAGGGGAAGGTGACAAAGCCCTTCCAGAGGAGTGTTTTTCAGTGTTTGCTAATGTTGCTGCATAAAGGGTCCTGGTGCTAATGCTGCCTTTAATGGTGTAAGTGCGAAGCCGTGAATCATCCAGCCGACCATTATAAATAGCAATACATCCTCGGCCACTCAGAGCCAGGACCCCGCAGCCTTTTAAAACACTTGCTTTAAAAAGCCTTTCAGTGCTGGGGGTGAGATGAGGGATCTGTACAGCCAGTGCTGCCTGCTGCATCTCCCCTGGGTGGCTTCTTTACCTTTTGGGGTGCTACCTACTTCTCATTAGGGAGCGAAGCAGAGGCCATGCTCAATAACAGCTGGCTGATAGCAGCAGTTCCTTCCGTCTGCCATTGTCAAGTCACATTCACCAGTGAGTTATGCATGCCTTGAGCCGGGAGAGAAAAAACACATGGGATGTAAATCCAGCAGCCAGGGACTGCAGTGAGGTTCATCAGTGGTTTCTGTGAGCCATTTATGCAAGCAAGAGCTGCCAGAATGGGTCCCAGCAACACACCCTCGGCAGTACTGCAGTGGCTTTCCATGCATATGGTTATTTTTCTTCCCAGAAATGTTGCATAGGTAGGACTGAGGATTTTGGATACTTTTCCAGCAGCCCAGCTGGCATTATGTCTCTGCTGCATATGCAGAAATGCTGGACACAGGGCCACTGCCTTGCAAATAAATCACCTCTGCCGTGCACGTGCCATGAGGCTGGCGTGGCCGGGGTGTTTATCACACAGGCTCTGTCCTACCCCACAGATGGCCTGCACAGATGCCATAAATCAGCCCCATCCTGGCATGCCCAATGCAGCACATCTGGGCAGCGCATGCGGCGAAACCCAGCCCAGAAGTTCTCCCTCCCCAGGGGCTGCACACAGGCAGCCCCACAAACACTGCTGGCCTTCTTGGCCCAGCATTCAGCCTCACCCTGCAGGAAAACTGAGAGGAGACTGGAAATCACTTCATCTGTCTTACTTCCCAGCAAATGTTATTTCAGCCATTTCTCTTAACAAAGTGGGAAAGTGAGCAAAGTGCTGGCAGAAGTTGGGAGCATCCCTGTGCTCAGCCTGGCCCCCACACTGCATCCTCCCAGCCAGCACTGCAGAGCCATCTATCCCCTACCCTGCCTTGCCCTTCTTCACCGCCCCTGAAGTTTGGAGAAAATGTCTTAAAAATAGAGTTTAAATGGCCCTGTGTGGAATGAACACTGGCATGAAAGCTGTCCCTTCTGGAGGTGTGTATCTCAAAATCAGGGATTTCTCACTGTACTCACCTTTTATGCATTTTCCCACTATGGCAAATGCCAGGGTAAGAGTGGTGCACCAGGGGGCAAAACCTGGTAGTCAGGTGAGTGTGAAGCTTCCTCTGCACAGGGACCTGAGGAGACAGCCCCCTGAAGCCAGGCAGGGCAGCTGTCAGCTTTCACCTCCACATGACAGCTCAAATTGCAGTAAACCCTTGAACTGGTGAGCCAGTGAGCCCTTTGCTGCACCAGAAGCCCATAGAGGGCATGAGGATGTCTCTTCAGTCTTATGGCCAAACCTTCTGAAAGTACAGCTCAATATGGGCAGCATTTGTTTGTATGATTGGTCTCTTTTATTTCTTTCTTCACTTACTTTTCTGGGAAATAGTCTGCCTGACCTTGACAGCTGGTTGAAAAATTCGGTTGCATGGTTTCTTGGCAAAATGTGCAGATTTTGTCTAAAACAGACTGTTTCATAGGAAACATTGACTATTACCACCAAGATTTTGGGAGGAAGATGCTGAGCATGTTGAAAAACTACAACCATTTGTGGTCAATTGTCAGTCCTTTTGCTGTGCTAAAGCCTCCCTCTATGTGATGACTATTTTAAACACTAATAAATGCAAAATATTTAGGTAGTCAGAGCAAAATCATCAGTGGTCTCCAAGGAAAATGGTTTCAATGTTTTAAAAAAATTCTATAGGCTATTAACAATATTCATTAGTTTATTAGTTTTTAGAAGTTACAGTCAAAATTGTGCTCAAATAAAAAGTATCAGCATAACAGCCAAGTGAAGTCAAACAAAATCAGATGGTGGGGGCTTCTCTTTGCCTGCTTGTATTCTTCACTGTAGTTTACAGCTCGTGCTATCAGGGCATCCAGTGTATCACTGCATGCACGTGAGAGGAGTACGGGCAGAGCTGTGTGTGTATGTTATCTCGTCAGATATATAGCCAAATTTAGGAAATGAGTGGTATGGAAGGGACCTTTGATGAGGGAAAACAGGTGAAAATTATTTTAGGTTGATCCAACCTAATGTTGGACCTAATGATCCCCATGTTTATATTCTTCTTCAAGTCGTTGGATGAACCAGAAGGCTGAACCAAAAGGTTAACCAAAAGTTACTCATATAGCACTGCCTTGACCCCACAATGCTTGGAAACATCCTTCCCTTTAAAGATGTTAACTGGGTTCCTCTCCCATTTAAAGTCTATTTTGCTGTCCATACACAAACTGGGAATCTATCACATTCAAGCCTACATTTTGGTGAACAGTTATTTCCTGAACACTGAATAAATGGAGGAAAAAGTCATTAGTCTTCTGTTGGCCATACCTAGTATCCTCCAAGGAGGTATTTACATGCAAGAGAAGAAGTTCATTGGCTTAGCTAGGAGGTTTATTACTGTCTTTTGTATAATAAAGCCATCAGTCAGGGTGGAAAGGGGTGAGGGAGAAGGGAAAGCCAAATCATTGCAAGACAATTTATGTGTAGATTGTTTTATATTGGTTTTCTTTTATTTTTAAATGTTGATTGGAGTATGAGGTCTAATAAGATATACAGCCCTGTAGCCATACACATGTGTTGTTATAATGCAGCCTTTCATTCAAAAAGGCTGGCAGTGCTTAGGGTGGCAGATTTATTGTGTGTACCGCAGGTTAAGGATCAGAGGTCATTTTGCAAATATCCTTTTCAGGTGTCTGTAAATTCCTGTAAAAATACATACAAAGTGCAAGAACACTCAAAAGAGTTATTTTTTTTTTATTACCTTCCTGACTCAGAGCCCAAATGAAAACAAGATAAACATGTCCCTACTGGGAACACTGGGAACTAGTTAGCCTCTCCAAGTGGGAGTCGTTTGCTATCCTCGACAGCTGAGGCACCTGAAGTTATCTCTTCCCTGCACATAGGCCTCTATTTAATTTCACAAGATGCCATAGAAGACCATAAACATCCTCACTGTTGAGCAAAGTCTGCTTTTAACTCTTGCTCAGACAATGTAAATTCATCAAGGAGTAGCATAACCAGCCAGACCACCTTTTAAAAGCCTGACCACCTCACTTCTCACACATACAGCACTTAACAGGAGGCTTAACTGTATCCAGCCTGAATTTTAAATTATTTATTATCACTTATGCAGATGATCAGGCCATAGCTAATGTGGGCCTAGGCACGGAGGGCTGGCCATAAGCATAATCCTGAGGAAGACTGCCCGCTCTCATGCAGAGGGGTCCGTCATCTCCCTGGGATGGCCTGGCCACAGGGCAGCACCACCTGCCCTCCAGCATTTGTGGGGTCCCTGCTCAGAGAGCTTCCCTGGTGCTGTACAAAGCTGTCCCACTGCTTTGCCAGCCCTGGCAACAATGGGTGCTCGTCATGGTTCCTGCTACCCTCTGATTTCAGCAACCCAGGACCAAAGGTGCTGCAATAAATAATATGCCAAGCCCTTCCCTAAGGAGGCAAAGGCTCACAGCCATGCTAACAGATTTTATGGACTCCCCTGCTGCAGCTGGGCAACTCCCACTGGAATTCCCATTGCAATTCCCTTTGCAACTCTCAGTATGATTTCCAGTGTGATTCCCAGTGCATTTCCCAGTTCAATTTCCACTGTGATACCCATTGCAATTCATTTTTCAACTCCCAGTGCAATTCACTTTCTAATTCCTGCTGTAATTCCCAATGCAATTTCCACCCTGACTCCCACTGCATTTCCCCTTGCATTTCCCAGTGCACTTCCCACTGTGATTGCCTTTGCAATTCCCACTGCAATTTCCAGCGGGACCTCAGGGCTAAGCCCTCCTGGCCCACCACTGCACACAGGATTTATCCCAGCCTTGGCAGAGCCCGTGGCAGTGGCCAGTCCTGAGAGATGAAAGGAACACGATGACTTTTAGTTTCCTAATGTAAGATTTGGCAGCCAAGCTAGCCAGGGGCATTAATGGCATAACATGAATAATAGTTTCTGACAGAAGCAGGTCACACAGCCCATTTCAGTCTGTCCACCTACGTGGAGGAAAGAAGCATGACAAGGCAAGAACACTAAGTTCTTGTCTGAGTTTTCCAACCATTCACTGTGCTACTGTAGATCCTTTGGCACCCATTCAAGCTTCACTGCATGTTAATTAGTGTAGCTGGTAAGATTTATTTTTTTTTTTAACCAAAAAAGGAGAATTTTGCTGACAAGATGCCTCAGTTCCTTTCCAATACAGGTTTTGGCTGTAATTGTGGAAAGTCTCCTTTTTCTGTCATCTTCCCAATGTAGTTCACCTCAGTGGTAGACTCTACATTCACCAGAATCAATGGCTTTGGCCAATGAATTGCATTAATCACACACTGAAAAAAAAAAAAAGTCAGGTCTTTTGAGCACTTCAATACCAGGTTATGCATTCCGAAAATGTCTGGGGTTTTGTTTCTCAGTCACTCCTTGTTATCTGTCTATATGGCATACTTTCTCCTGGATGTTCATGTCTTAACTAGAGCTCAGCAAACTCAATGGGTAAACCTTATCTAATGTGAGAAGATATTTCTTTCATCCTGATGATGATACCAAGGTGCTGTCAGGTGGTATTTGCACCTGCAGATCTCTCTGCGCTGACACTGGTCACTTGGAAAATAACATTTTTATTATTAGAATCAGTATCTAGGCTAGACATGGCCCTCCTACCTTGACCTGGGGCCCTGGTAGATGCAGTGCCCTTCCTGAAGTGGCACTTGGCTTGCTGATGCAGCACAGCATTTGTGTCCCCTCCATGCTGTGCTGCACCTGGGAAAGAGACACCTTTTCTGATGTTTCACGTGTGGCTTTCATCACTGCATTTGTTTGTATTCATTTGTGCCATGCTCCCTTTTGCAAACCTGTTTTTCTTTGGCTTCAGGATTATTTGACTGTGTTAAATAACTGTACACCTCTCTTGGACATTATACTGTCTTGTCACTCTAATGGGAGTTTATCACAATCAGTGAAACCTCACAATACCTTAGTTTGAAGAAGCTGTTGGATACATTTTTCACAGTACTTAATCTACTTTGAAGGGGTTAAAATTCAATAGATAAGCCCTCCTGCACCTCTCAGGTCCTGTTGTTTGATATGCAGGAAAGGCTGAGCACATCTTTTGCCAACCTTCAGCCCTCTTCCCTGAGCTCTCAGCTCTTGGGCAGCTGAGAGCAGGGATGTGGGTACGAGGTAACAAAGGGCAACTTCATAACATGCACATAAGCACAGGCTCCCTTCCCTTTCACCCTAAAACACTGTCTTTTTGAAGACTTGCAAAGTAAGTCAGGAGCTTTTTTGGTAGTATTGGATCTTACTATTAACGGCAGCACAATATTCAGAAGAGTGGAAAAACATGTTAGTGGAGAGACCCACTTCAATCCTCATCACATAATACTTTATATTTCAGAGTAGCCCTGAGTGTACTGGTAACTCTAATACTAGAGTTATTACACTTCATTCCAAATGAATCTTTATTTTTAAAGGAAAATCCATGCTGAAGCCAAGTTTTGAGATGTCCAATTTTGTAGCTGTTTCCACTACAGCTGTTTCTACCACAGTTGGAGAAATACAACGAAGGTTTTGAAATGACCCACAGAGTTTAGGTTCCTGGAGTCTCGTGGTGATTCAGAATCTCCAGATTCTTTTAGAAATCAGCCTTTATTTGCTGTCCCACTATCTCCACACAAGCAAAAATGCATTTCATTCATTTCACTGCAACTGCTCCTTATTTAATCTGGCAAAGAGGAAAGCGTGAGTTGTTCCCCTCATTCAAAAGTGATGTAGCAGTTTCTCAGCGTTCGTGTTGAGCCATGTCCTTGAATTCACTTTGTCTGATCAGCAGCCATTCTTCAGTCCAACCACACTTCTGGCTCAGCAAAGTCAGGCTGGGAATGAGCAAAGCCAACAGAAGATCATGTCTCTATCAAGCAAAATGCCTGGTTCCCTAGCTACAAACAAGGATGTGCCAGAAACCTCAGCTTAAGTGAGAATTTTGTGCTAAGCAGTAAGGTCACTGTGACCTTCACAAAGATTACTTCATGCATTTTTATTTCAGTAGGTGTCAACAACCATGCTGAGATAGCTTGGTTTGTGCTGCAGCCTGAAAAGGGTAGGGGAAATTAGACACTTTGCATTGGCTGGGATTTTAAATGGAAAAGTCCTGCTCTCTTTTTGTTTGCTCAGCCTAATACAAACCCGCTTTTGCTTTTATCTTATCATGACATTCAAATTCAGAAGCAGATCAGAGGAGCTCAGCAGGGCAGACCTCCATTTGCAACCTTCTGAGCCTGCCCTTTCACTGCTACCTCTTGGTTTTGTCTAATACAAACTAACCCCACCAAGGCACATGCAACAGCCTGACCAGACCACGGCTTTGCCCCCATGCTGGACACCCCGGCCCAGCCCACCTGCCCAAGCATCCCCTCCCTACCACCCTTCCTTGCCCTGGGAACTGGCATGTGGGTTTTCCTGCGTTGATCTGAGTCCTCCATAGGGACAGAGTGGGCATGAAAATACAATCCTGAATAGGAAGAATAGGATTTCATCAAGAAGGGCAGCTGGCAGAAGGCTCAGCCTCCCAGATCAGCCTGAACCACTGCTCGTGTCACGGAGCTGCGCCACAAATACCTGCCTGCAGTTACAAACCCAGGCAGCTATGAGTGGGCTGCAATGGTTATGGTAAACAAGCAAGCAGCATTTCTATCAAGCACAATAGCAATAAATGAACATTAACTGAGAGTATTAACTCTTCCCAGGCTCTTTGACTTTTCTTTGCTGTCCTGCTTCCTAAAATTCCCTGTCTTCAGTGCATAAACATTACTACACAGCAATAAAACAGGTAATAGTACAAAAACATAATAAATAATGTTTTAATGTGAAATGTTATACATACTGTGAGTATAATTTCCAGGAATAACACCCTGACTGCTTCAAACAGAACCATGTAAGTCCTGGTTTCTCTTGTGCTTGCTCTGTCTTTTTGACATGGATATTTATGGAAACTGAGTTTCAAAAATATGCCTGAGGAATAAATAAAAATTAATTTTACATTTACAGGAATTCCTGATGAAATATCAATGTGTCAGGAATCAGGAGATCAGAAATGGTGTCCTACAATTTCTGTGTAATGATGATCAGCTTGCAGCTTTTAAATATTGAACACCTGCAGAACAGTGTTTGGAATCAATGGAGCCTCTGAATTTAAGATTTGCAATGTCATTCAGATAATCAAGTGTATCTGAAGGACCAGCAGCCCACTCATTCACCATCCACAGACAGTAACAGGAGACTCAGTCCATCAAACAAATTATTCATTGACAGTCACACGCTCTTCTCAACTCCAAAGGGTCTGTTTTGGCTGGAAGTGGGTCTCTCTGATTCCATCTTCTTCCAGTGTGCAGCTGGATTTACCCCTTGTAGATTAATGTTCTCAGCACTAAATACACTGTCATTCCACCATATCTCTTGACTGACTTTTCGTACTAGAATTTAAATTAAGTGTATTGTGCACAGACACTCCCAAAGCAAACTTTTATCCTCAGGTTTAAAAAAAAAAGAACAAC
Organism: Formicarius rufipectus; assembly: GCA_013399695.1. Taxonomy (NCBI): domain Eukaryota; kingdom Metazoa; phylum Chordata; class Aves; order Passeriformes; family Formicariidae; genus Formicarius; species Formicarius rufipectus. The sequence goes on along the minus strand of VXAU01006131.1, from coordinate 2,317,121 downwards.
CACTTAAATTCAAATAGTGTAGCATGCAGCAGAGAGATAGAAGTTGTAATACAGCATTTTCCAGCTCTGCTGTTGCTACCACAAATTCATCTTGCAGCTAGCAAAAACCATCTGATCTGTGAAATTGCTCCCTCCTATCAGCCAAGATTTTCGTAGGTTATTGAGCTCAGCCCAAACTTTAGTAAGGTGCAATTTGACTCCTTTAGAGGCAAGATTGTCTGGGCAGTCAGTTCTGTGTGATTTTAAAGGCTCTGTGTTTCTGGGTAGGGCTGACAGCAAAACATGAAGAATTTGGTTTTTCTTCTCATCTGGTAAGAAATCAGAAGAACTTTGGTCTACATTATCTATCAGTAGTACTTTTGGAGACAAAATACACATAATGTTTATTTCTCCTTCCTGTCTCCTTGCCAGCCTTAAATAAGCAGAATAAAGCTTCTACTTTGCAAACCCACAAGCAGAGTATTACCTGCAAGTACAGCATCAGGCAAGAGGAGTCTGGGGTCAGGGTGGAGGTTAGGGCAGATTTAGGACATGTGCAGTGCCCTGAGGACATCCTGATATGTTTGTCTTCAGTTTTGCTTATTTGCAAACCTGCTTATTTGCATACCATTAATTGCAGTATCTGTCTGCTGCACCTCAGACATGAAGACTGCCAATAACCCCTATAATGCAGGTAACACAGATGAAGTGTTAGTGGTGGACTTGGCAGTGCTGGGTTAACACTTGGACTCTATGATTGCAGAGATCTTTTCCAACCTAGATTATTCTATGGTTCCATGTTCTGCATGTGAACCAGGCCCATTCAGAGAGAAGGAAAAGGTCTCTTTTGTGTTGGTTTTATGTCCCACTCAGCCCAAGTCTATAGCAGTTTGTGCACCAGACTCATGTATGCTTGAAAATTTGTATTCTTACCCAAATACCCCTATTTTCCTTTCAATTTAAAATAAAGTTAGGTTCCTTCTTCTAAAACTAATCCCAGGGATTTTTTTCCCTTCACCTGGTCTTCCTGGTTCCTCATACCTTTCACTCAGTCTCCCTTCTCATCTGTCCTGTATTTTTTCATCTCTTCATCTGTGCTTCCTTATGAACTTCTCACTCAAGACACTTGCCTGGGCAAAAGTTGAGGCTCTGACCCTCTGTGTATTACTAATATTATTTTTAGTTAGTAATAATGCAATGAAATAATATATTGCAATAATGCAATGAGCCAAGGCCCCTTCTGCCTCCTGATGATGGATGTAGGGCATATTGTCCTTTGCTGTCTTCATTTGTTTGATCTTAACTTGGAAAGCTTCTGGATTTGTTGCTTCTCACTGTATGGCATTATGGGAAACCAAACTCTCTCTGCCTCATTAGAGTATTGTCCTGTGTTCTTCTAGTCTTACCTCTTTCTGAAATACCCTTCTTTAACACCACCTGGCCTGTAACCAGCCACTAGCCAAGGAAAACAGAGGAAACGTAGGAGCTCTCCCTCTTGATCTCTCTGTAGCCATCAGTGGCAGGTGTGTTTGTAGGGTCAATCACACCTGAAAGTGCTGGAGAAAAAACACCCTGCCTGTGGGGTCCCTGTAACCCCTTAATACTCCTAGCATGTTCCTCAGCCAGAGGGGGAGATGCTGTGCCTCTGTGCTCTCCAGCTGTGTATTTTATGATGCCCAGTTCCTGACTCCATTTGTTTTCCACCCATGGCCTGCCCATCTGAAGCACTGCTGATGTGCCCATAGGTTAATAGTAAGGCTTCTTCAGGACACAGCTCAAGAAATAGTCTTCCAGCTAGCTGACACAGGCAGAAAAGAGGCAACAGTTAGAGACTGAATCCTGTCTTCAGGAGTCATTACGTCAAACAAGGGAGGTTGGGCAAAGAGGATATGGTTGGGCTGTTAAATGGTGCCTTTCTATCTGCACCTCTGACTGTGAGGAATGTGTCTGCAGTGGGAAGATGTTTTTTCAGAGCTACAAACCCTCTACCTAGGCCGTTAAAATCTGCAGGGCTTTCTTTGGGCCAGCTAAGGACTAGCTGGAAGGAAGCTCCCTGTCCATGATTTCTCTTCATGCTCAGCAGTCCCAGACCTGTGACCCTCTCCATGAGGATGTCCCCTAAGGTCAGGACCCAGAGCTCTGTCTAGCCTCTCAGAAGAGATGGCCTCTCACCCCCACCAGAAGGTTCCACTCCCAGGAAGAGACCCCGGAGGCACTGGTCTACTTCTTCCCACTCATCTCCATCTTCACGTGCCCACAGCCCAGATACCAGATGGGGGATACCAGACTCGTTACACTGGGAGAAGTAGGACAGAAATTGCACGGTATAAAACTCCAGGAAAAACAAAACTAAGGAACACACACGCCCCCATATGCAGAACCTGCCAACACAGCATGGGCTGGTCCTTGCCACCTCCATCACCCCATACATTCCCCTTTGAAATTACACCGTCACTCCCTTCAGCCATTCACCCCACAGCAGTCTGATTGCTATGACACTAGCATTGTATTGCTTTACGTTCATAACACTGAGGTCACAGAAAGTGCTTTGTACCATGAAGGAGTTATCTCCACTTGACTGAAAGCTTTCTGCAACTACATATTGCATCCAGTGTTTTCAGCCACTGATCCATTATTTGTAAGAGGGACAAATCCCACCCTTTTGCTTTTCATCTGGCTGAGGATTAACCTCCCTTTACTGAAAGAAAACATGACGGTGTGAAAGATTTCCAGCCATTTTCTTCCCACCCTATTATTATTATTACTCTCCTTATTGTTGTTTCTGTTGTTTCTTCATGTCTGCTCTAGCTGTGACATGAAGAGTTTGTGCAGCTAACACCACTCAGCATGACCAAGTTATTTTGACAGTGATGCTTGCAAGAGTGGGAAGCAGCTATTCCCTCTATCCTATTTCATTAAAAGGCAGAGCATTTTATGACTTCTGCACTCCAGCTGCAATGATACGGTGCCAGGTGCTGTAGTTTATTCCTCTCTCCTTTGCCTGCAGAAGCAAACCAGCTTAGATCTGCAGAAGTCACAGGTAGGATGTTAATCAAAACCACAGCGGGGAGCCAAAAGTAATTCCTGGAGCAGGAAACTGTTCGAAGAGTGTACAAGATCATTATTTTACCTATGCACTCGGTAAACCCACCTACATCAGAGGAAAGAGGAAAAGAGCATTATGTAATCACACCTAATGCTAATAGCAGTTTTCCATAACATATGCTCTCTCCAGGTGAGTTGCTGTCCCTTTCTCTGAAAAGGCTAGTTGCTAAGTGAATGAGAAATATTTGGTTTACATTATATGTTAAAGCATGCGTATGTGTGTACATGTGCATTTAAATGTGCTGCATGTATGCATGTACAGAAAGCAGCAATTATTAATGAACTTATCTTCCTTAAGACTAAGTAGCTTGGCGTGAGATGAAATATTTTCTTTAAATGATTATAAAAGGTGTTCCTAAAATGTCACCACTTATTATATTTTCCCAGCTTGCCCAACAGTTCACTTCAGACTGAAACTAATTTAAATTACTTCGTGGCTCCCAGCAATAAAAGGAATTTAGTAATTTGCAGTTCATTTGCCCTTGCTATTCTTGGAAATGGTATTTGAGGTTGTCCAGTCCTTTGCATTAGGAAATGTGTGGAGCACGAGTAGCAGTCATGTCATGCCTGGCAGATTTTGCCAAGGAAACTATTGGGTTTTGCAGCTTTGAAAGTCTGGGGATAATTGACGTGTGCTCCATTCCCACAGAATAGCTGCAATCCTCGTCACTGCCTGGCTGTGGATGAGTTTAGCGAACATTGTATTTCCCAAGTGGTGGTTAAGCTAACTTAATTAGGGAAGTGCCTTTATCCCAGCCCAGACAAAGGCTGCCCTTGACCGAGCACTGCTGAAAAAACAGCTCTGAGTCAAAGGTTCTATGAACCAGACGTGCGGAGGTGTCTCCTCCCTTGAGCTTCCAGTGGGGACAAAATCTTGAGGGGAGGAAATAAAAAGTGAAAGAATGACCTTTCTAGCTTTCCCAGATGCTTACTGAACATGATCCAAACATAAGCAGCATCTCTTCACCTAAAGTGGTGTCATGGGTTTCTGTAGCTGAATTTTAGTAGAGGGAGGGCTTCCAGGATGGTTTCTGTTAGAAGCTGCCAGAAGCTTCCCCTGCCCTGTGGATCCAGTGACAGCCAGGGCCAGGAGGGACTTCCTGCTGGTGGCCAAAGTTGAGCCAATTAAGAATCACAGTCATGCCTCTGTGATAACATATTTAAGAATTGGGAGTGTTGTGCAGTTGAAAATTCCAGACATGAGATAAAAACCCAGAGACCAAGGTCGGAGCAGGAGAAGGCGAAGGAGGGACCCCACGCTGGAGCAGGGTGGGGGGGAAGGACTGAAAGCTATTCTCCCCGCCTCTCCCTGCATCCCATGGA
>VXAU01006131.1:2270380-2312658 GCA_013399695.1 Formicarius rufipectus | reverse complement strand
GACCATCAGGGTGCAGAGACCCAACTGCTCCCCATGGAGTGACCCACAGGACAAGAGCAATGGCAGCAACAGCAACCACCTGCAAAACTCCCATTCCCTGCTCTCTCGAACTGCTGGAGGGAGGGAGGAGTGGGAGGAGAGGGGTGCTCTTAAGACTGATTTATTTCTTACTTTTTAGTTCTATTACTTTTAGTTTTAGTTCTTATCTTGTTAGTAATAAATTTAAGTATTTAGCTACTCTGAGTTTGTTTTGCCATTATCTCTCAGCTGGTTTTTTGCCTTTCCTCCTTTTCTTTTCCCCCTGGGAAAGGGGGAACCTGGAGGTTTGGGTGGACACCGGGTGAAAACTGCCACAAGTGGACACTCTAAGAGGGGAGTGTAGGGATCCCCCATGGAGCCCCAACATTCCCAGCCTGGAGGCTGGCAAGAAGTAAGAGAGGAGCCAGGGAAGTGCCCCATTCCAGTGCTCCCGAGACGTGCCCGTGGTCCCCGACTGAGCCAGGGAGTTTGGGGCTGCTGAGTACCCTTCCTGTGCTGGCAGCCCAGGGCAGAACCAGAGGAGTACAAATAAGCACACCCACCCAGTATATTTAGATCACCTCTGGCATAGAAACTGGGCTGTCTGGGGCACCATCAGTTCTGCTCTGCTCCACACGGAACCCACACCACCCCTACTGGGGCCCTGAGCATCCACCACCACATAAATCATTATTGTTATTGGGTCTCGCAAGAATAATGACAGAGTGCTCTTGCTTAGAAATTCAGGTTCACTTCTAATAAAAGGGAGGAGACAAAACAGTGTAGTACAAATGAGGTCTTAACATTAATAGCTGCAAACAAGCAACTGATGTTTTGCATTAAAACAGTGCTAGAGAGAAAGTATCACTCTGGATATATTAGCTGCTTCTTCATAGTTCTTCCCACTCTCGACTATTCAGTGTAAAATCATGGGAGGGAAATGTATGTGTGAGGAACTGTTATGATACTGAGGTTTGTTTTAAGAGTGAAGATCTCTTACCCAGCCTGGGAAGAGCTTTGTACTCTCAGAACTCCCTAACGCTATCAAAGTCTGGTTCTCACAGTCTCCATTAAACAAACACACATGTTTTTTCTCCATTTGCCTTAAACATATTTTGTTATAATATTAGCTCTCAAGCCTTAACTGTCAGCAAAGGACTGAACATGCCAGTCCCTCTTGGCTGTGCCAAGCACAGGATCAGAGGGTCAAGGCTGCTGGTGTTGTTGGTGCAGGGCACTTTGGGTGTCTCATCTACACTGCTGATCAAACTGACAAACACGCCAGCTCTGCCCACTTCCTCCTTATGAAGAGAAACCAGTTCCTCCGTGGGAATTCTGGTCTGTGCTTTCAATTCAATCCTTGATCTGACATCTCTCCATGTCCTACAGCAGTGATAACCTGCACATTTGGGTTTCTGAGTGTGAGGCTTAGTCCTGTTGTTGAATGTATCTGTATTGTGATAATCACACATGCAGAGAATTACTGGGAATGAGAAAAAGGGGGCAAAAGATTCTGTGAAAGGAAGTCAGCCACTGGCTTGAAGCTGTGGCTTGTTGAAGCTGTTTTCCTGGAGAGAGATAAGAGCTATGATAAGGCAATGCAATTTTTGCTTTTAGCTGAATTTTTAAGTAAGTAAAGCCTCCATTCTTCCTGATTTTTTTTCTGCCTTATTCCAATTTCCCTCTCAAGAGCTCTCCTTGGGTTGGGAGTCTCCATGCTGCCCATCAGCAGTGGTTCCTAAATGTCCAGCATGTCCCTCAAGTTACAGAAAACTATAGGCTTTACCTTCTCATTTTGTAAAGGTAATCTGGGACCAAGGCCTCAAGAAAACAAGAAATGGCATTAAAACAACTGTTGTGGATTGTTTTAATTTAATTTCCCCCAAAACAGCCCAGCAGTAACATATGGCTCTCAGTGAGATCGTGTTATTACACAGTTTGGCAGCTGGGCCAACCGAGACATGAGAAGGTCAAGCACTTTGCAAAAGGCAGAGTGTGTCAGCATCTCAGACTGGGGGAGAAAAGCCAAGCTTTGGGCCCAGTTTCTTTTCTGTATTGCTCTTGGCTCCCAGGGCCTAGCCTTTGGGACAGATCCCAGCTACAGAAAATACAAATGAGATCTTGACACAGATAGAAGACAGCTTCAGGGACCAAACCTAGTGGATTTAATCAGTGCTGTCATTTCCATAATAAGTAATAAGTGTACCAGCTCACAATAAGCATGTCATAAGGATTTTGTGGGATGTTTTCCAATCATGTGGGGTGTAAGACTTGAAGCAATTATAGAATCGTCCAGTCCAGCTTCCTGGAGGTTGTCAGCTACTTTTCCCCCAAAATTTACAAAAAACTGGAAATTCTGATGAGGCCAGAGAGCTCTGACCTGAGGAATAAATCCTGTGTCATGGGCAGAGGATACCCCATGCTCACCTGTCTCAAGTACCCTGGCATTACACATCCTAATACTGCACCTCAGGCTCCAGAATACACCTAAGGGCTTAGGTTTAATTCAGTCTGCTCCTCTAGCATTTGTTTTGTTTCTTCCGTGTCCTCAAAAAAATCTGTCCCCATTTCATTGTGTTCTTTCCTGTGTTTATAGGTCTGGTTACCTAAGCAAAGTCAGTGTTCAGTCAGAAACCTGAGAGGAACCCCCATTTTGGTGATGGGCTCTGAATGTCAAGGGAATTGTATCCCAGTTAAGAGGGAACATTTCTTTCATTATCTGACTCCAATGCTTTCACACAAATGGAGCCAGTTAAACAAGAACCATGTGGGGTCATCTGCTTAGATTACATAGTCAGCTTGTCCTAGTAATGTGCCTTGGCAGATAAGGATCTGATCATCTTTAGCTGGACGGCTTCTAGTTGCATGTGCAAGTGTGTTTTACACGATACTGACACATCCTTTGCCAGTAAATTTACTTTATATTGAAATTCCTCTTTGCAGCCCTGAGGACATCCTGTTTGCAGATTCCCCCAGGAGTAAAACACTGTGCACCCATTGAACGGGATATGCCTAAAAATCAGAGGCTAAGAGATTCAAGGGTGATGCTGCATAGAGGAGGTAGGATGAGAGAGGGGCCAGGGCTTGTGGTGCTTAGCCACCCAAGTTGTCTTTCTCCCTCTGATCTGCCATGTGCAACCATGTGGAAAAATCACTTAAAAATTATTTTCCCTCTTAGGCAGATGGGGAGAGATGCAACTGCTTTGACCTCTTTAACACACGTGCAGACTGATACGTCCTTATTTATGGTGACATACATGACACCTCACCCTGCACACCTCCGAGCTCTGTTGAGGTCAGACCAAAAGGCATTCGTGGCCTCATGCCTCCCTGCATTGCATCTTAAAAAAAATAAACACTTTACAGCAAACATTATGCCTTGTTCTTTGACACTGAAGTGGGAGCTGTGTCAGGAAGAATATCTATTTCATTAATTCAGTGCCAGGGTGACAAAGGTGCCAAGGAGCAGAGGATAAAATGGGATTTGGTTTCTGACACAGTAAACCAGAAGCTGCTCACAGCATGGATGGCTACAAATGATCCTGGAGTTTAAGCTCCCATGGCAGTCAGCATACACTGGTGGAGTCCAGTGGCATGCTCAACTGGAAAATATGGGTATTTCTGCACAACTTCTGGCATCAGTGATGGTCTGTAGTCTGGCTGCAGGCAACTGGAGCCACTGGAGATACAACTGGAGCCATTGGCGTTGCAACAGGACATCCCACCGAGTACCCGTGGTCATGGCTCTCCTCTGACTCTGTGACATAGCTGCCAGCCCAGCAGAGCCCACTGAGCATCTCCAGTGGCACCAATGGAGCAGCTGCTCCTCCACACACCCATCAACACTGCCTGGCCTCAAATGTGTAAGCGTTGCTTCAGCCACCACGCTTTGATTTTAAGGAATGAGATTTCCTAAGACAGTCAAGCTTTTGTTCAGAGACTCCCATTTGCCCTCTATAAACAGTATTCTTGTGTTGGCATGTTAAAAGCTACAGGGAAAAAAAGTATTCATGAAGGCCCTGTCCTAGCAAATGGTTTCCTTATTCAGAAGTCTGCCTTGCAACTCAGAGCTTGAGTGCTGCAAAGCTGAGACTTACGTTGGCACACTGACTTCTCTTACATCACTGATTGATAAGTAATTTTTTGTGTGCATTGTTAATAAAGCCCTACCACAGAAAAAGCAAATCTATTTTCTGTCTGTGTAATTTCTGCTCTTACCTCAGCTTGGGCAGTAAGGACCAGTAAGAGCTGCTTGCTTTTCCTGCTCCAATTAACTCTCAGGTTTTAATGAGCTACTGCTTGAGCTCGCTCACTCAGCGCAAGGGTATGAGGATTAAATGACTTACAGGATGTTTGTGGTCTCAACTGTTGGTGCTGTTACTTTAAAGCTTTCTTTAATATCACCTCAGATAAATGCTTGGGCTCTTTTTCAGGCTGAGAAAGGCTGGGGAAATTGTGCTGCTTTCAGACTTGTATGCTGCCAGCTAGGCCTCCGGTGACATGCCCTTCCACTCTTGCTTTCTTGTGGTTTCCCCCTGCACAGTGCTGAAATAGAGCATTTTGTTACCTATTAAAGTGTCATTCTCGGCGATATTGTGAAGCTATTAAATTCTGCCAGATCATCCTTTGTGAACAAGAGGATGTTGACAGAGCCAAAGCCCCATCCTTCAGCTATTATCTGGTATTCAGTGTCCTCCAATTAGTATGCACAATAAATCTAGTCCAAGACCCCCCACTGCTTTATGTCATTTCTGTATTAACCTCACTGCTTTCTAACATGTTCCTATTATTAAGCCATTTAAAGACTTCCCTTCATTCACTTACAAGAGCTATGTCTCATTTTCCTTCTTTCATCTATTTGCATACATTTCCAAAGATTCACTTGACATGATTTCTGGCGTTGTTGGTTCCTTTTTTAATTAAAGATTATTTCCAACACACTTTCTTTACTCCTCCTTACATGTGCTATCCTCCTTATCAATGTGAGATTTTAATGGATGGGTTGAGAACTGGTTGCCAGCCTTTCCCAAAGGAGCAAGATCTGCTCTGCAGGGATGCAGCTGCAGCACAAGCCAACCTGTCAGCCAGCAGTGGCCCAAGTCACTTGGAAGCAGAAAGACTTTCAAATGAAGAGTTGTTTAAATCTCTTGCAATTACCCATTTTGTCCTCTTCTCTCCTCAGTCATGTCAGAGGTTTCCCACTTGCAAATTGTCCTTTAATAGCTGCAGAGAGCACCAGGTTGCTGCTGCAGGCAGGTGGAGGGGATAAGGAGCCAGAAGCCAGTCTCCCTGGAGATGCAGATGATTTCCACCAGTAGCTGGTAACACTGAGTACCTCCTTGGGCCCCACAGGCTGAAGTCACTGCTGTTCCAGTTGGAAATACAATGATGAATGTAGGATCTTCTGTGTTGCCTTTCCAATTACTAGGCAAAAAAATTGACCAGAAACCAAGGTTGATTTGTTTTCCATTTTTTGTGTTTGGGAGTGTTGATCAGTCTAACAAAGCTGCTGCTATCATGGCAGTTTGGGGGCCATGGTTCTATACCCTTTGGCGCTGTACACATGGAGGGGTTGGATGGGGAATGGCTGGTTGTGTGTGTTGCCTCCATCAGACACTGCCAAGCTTGTTCTCAGCCTTGTTTTCTGGCAGCATAAATCCCTGTCTGTGAGGATTGAATCCCATTTGATCCATCTCAGTTACACCATGAAGTGGAATGATCTGTAGTTATGAAGCCAAACTTAAATAAAAAGAAAGGGCTTTTGTTGTCTTGTAACCAATTTAAATACACACATGCATAATATGGGGAAAAAGGCTACCATGAAAGAGGATGTATAACAGCTGGATATAATCTCCTCTTCCCATCTAGATTTATCCCAGTACTGTCTGCATTATGGTAGTGGAGGTGATGGAGTTGCCCAGCTTCAGGAGTCTGGCTTTCTGGCTCAGGACCAGCACAGGCGTTATTCATCCCTCTGAAGTAATTAGGAGAGCCCTTTGTCCCCAGGGATCGTGGTGGCTGGCTGCCCTGCAGAACAAGTCACTGTTATTCCTCCACATCTGAAAATGTCTCAGGTGTGCACTGTGTGATTAATAGCACCTAGACATGGCTGACAATTTTATAATTTGAAATGGGAAAAAATCAACCTTCACTGCCACTTTTTCTATGTTTTATTGGAGGCACTGCTGCTCTTTGTCTGGCTACCTGCTTCAGCTCTGGGCTCATTCAGTGTTCCAGGGAGATGGGACCCATCCCTCTCCCCAGTACATCCCCCTCACTGTGTCCCCCTGGGAGTTCCCTGCCGTGCTGCTTGCAGCACCCAGCATGTGTGTGCTCAGCCGCTGTCACAAGAAAACATTGGATTGCAGCACTGGGGGCAGCTCCTGGGCTGAGGAGCAGTCAGGCAGGGAGGGAATGCAGGCAGGAGGCCAGGTGGTCCTATGGGCTTACAGGAGCTGCTCCTGGTTGCTCTGCCAGCACAGAGTGACAGCAGTGCCCTTGGCTTGCCTACTGGGATGAGGGGACTGCATGCCCAGGGATCCATCAGCAACCCCCCATGTCTGCCTCCAACCTCCAGAAGAGGTGGTGGAAAGCAATTTTATTTCACACTGGCATACACTGGGTGGGTAGTTTTTTCTACCTTCTTTTTTTTTTTCTTCTAAGTGCCCATCCTGTATGTGCAGCTTCCATCTGATGTGGCATCTCTCTCTAAACAGAGAGCTGCAGCTTAGCATTTTCTCAAAAAACAGCCTACTGCAAACCCATTAGACTCTCTTCTCTGCCCTCTATCCTAGTGTCCTAAAGACTAAACAGTCAGCCTCAAAATCTCCAGAATCATGTCTAGAGCCTTGGTCCATGGTCCCTAAAGCATCCTGTGCCTGTGTGGGAACGACATCTACTGGTGCTGGTCCCCTGATCTCCCCAGGCAGAGCTGCTACTGCAGTGTAGTGAAGACACCAGTGCTCAGACACCTGCCTCTGAGTCCTCTTTGCCTCCCTGTCCATACTTCTGGGAGGCACTGCTGTCACTCATCCTCTCAACCGACCCGTAAAGCACCAAGATAAGGACAGCTGTCAAACACAATGAATTCTGCAAGTGTTCACTCCACACTGAGCAAGCTGTCTCTTCTAAACTCACCTGGAGAAGAGAAAGACTTGCCTTGGTCCTTCAGTGGCTGAGGCTTCAGTACTAAATCCTACAGAGGCCTAAGAAATACATTTTTCTTATTGCATACAGTGTGTTTCATTGGTCTGAGCTTTGACCATTTAAATGCAGCCTGGCAAGTACATTAAAAGAAGAAGAAGAAAAAAAAAAAAAGCCCAATGCAAAATACTCCCCTGCACACACAGTCTTTCCCCAGAGAGCAGAGGAGAGAAAGAGCGAACCACTTGTGACAGATGTTAGTCACGTCGCCAAATGCACCGCTGGCAGGAGCCAGTAAAAGTGTGGTGGGGGAACCCCTACAATATTGCTGTCTTAGTGGTTTCAGGTGCCAGGCAAAGATGCTATTCCATATTGTTGGTATATATACAACTTGTGATTGTTTTTATTTTGGCTGTTAATGTCAAGGCCAATTGATTTTACAGATGATAAAGATAATATTTATTTACAGGAAATCCATTTTTTAAATAGCAATTAATCATTTTACTGAGCAATCTGCAGTCATTTATATTTTGGTTGTTTACATTGTGTGCCATACAGGGCTAGCAATTTCCTAACTTGCACGATATTCTGTGTAAGGGTGTATTTAGGGTTTTGCTGCTGTGTCAGGCTAATGCCTCTGTTGCCATGGTAATGGTGATGTTTGAGTCTGCTTTGTCACCTTTGTCCTGCTATTTTTTCTTTAAACACAAATTCATGCTGTGGAGGCCTGCAAAGCAGGCAGAGGGCTTGCTATGGGAGCTCAACTTTATCTCTTGTTTATTTATTTATAATAGATTATAAAGCAATGTGGCAATTTCAGAGTTGAATAAAGTCTAAAGCCAAGAGAGCTCATCAGATATGCCGATGCCACCCTCCCACATGAATGTCACTGAGGCACCCCTATATGACAGACTGGACAACCTGGCTGGAAGTACTGAAAGGCATCCTGTCTTATTATAGATGCCCAAAACTAACAGTCCAGCATTGTCCTATGCAGTTTTATCCAAAGTTTTAGAAATTCTCCACAGTTTAGAAAAAGTCTACCATATTTTTATCAGCTCCACCATGACCTCCAACACTTTTTCAAGGTTGCTGTTTTTCCTGCTGTTCTGCCTCATCCCCAGATATCACCCTCAGGACCATGCTTTTCTTTCCCATTTGCCCGCAGTAAGATGCTTTTTGCTTCTCTGGGTGCAGCTGGCTGTGTGATTCAGCTAGTCTTTCTGCTTTATTTACTCTCCTGCCTTTCTTTGGGTGTTTTATCAGCAGTGATTTCGTATTTATTTCCACATCACTAACGAAGATGCTGGGGAGTGGTTGCATGTGGCACCTCCAGCAGCGACCACTACACCTGAGGATTTGTCTGTTTTCTTTCCCCACCACAGCACTCCACACTGGCATTTTCCCACACTGGCATTTTCCCAGTATGACAAAGAGTATCAAATAAGGAGCGAGGCACAGGCTCTTCAGCCAGCCCTGTTAGGATTGTTGAGTTTAAGCTATTTTAAAAAGAGAATCTCTAGTGTAGTTAACTGCACACTGTCCCTGACTACTGGTGGATGGACAACACCTACTCCAGTGTTCCCAGCTTGGACTTGGACTTATCATACCTATGAAGCAAATTGGGCCCCTGTTTTATTTCTAGAAAGAGAAAGGACAAATGGTGAAGCTTGGCTGGACTGCTCAGCTGCCCCAGGTGTCTGGCACATACATCTCTCTTCTACAAGACTGGGGCAGCACAGTTGGAGGGAAGCAAACCAGAGCTTAGCCTTTAATGAAGGAATACAGTGCACTCCTCCCCGTGCCTTCCAAACACTGGGTTAGCCTGTGCTCTGAAAAATAATAAATTTGTTCCATTTTGTGGAAAGGGCAGACCCTGGTTCCCCTTGCAAGCAGGAGGAGGGGGAGTTTCAGCACTGGGTTTGGGCCTGGGCAGCTGTGCCAGCCTGCACACAGTGGCTGTAGGCTGCAGTTTGCCTTCAGTCCAGGGGCATGAATATCTCTACAGAAGCAACCAGCATCACCCAGACTCTCCCTGAGCCAGCATTAGAAGTCATGAAGTTCTAATTCACTTTAAGCTTTGCTTTTTGCCAGGAATTGCCAGTGTTTCCTTCTGCCCCTTGTAGGCTTCCCAACCATGGGATCTTCCTGTTGGCATAGTTTCTTGCTCTGGCTCTCTGTGCCACACTATGGGAGCAGGGAACAGTGAGGACAAGGCATTAACACAAGGTGGCCATGGGGCTGCAGCCCACTGTTGGGTATACGCCTCCTAGTAAACCTCCTTTGTCCCTGTGATTTCTTGCCTCTTGAAATATAAGGGGGGAGGATGACTTTCTGGGAGAGGGTCAGGGTCCAGAGTATCCTACCCATACTACATACCAGTAGCACCAAGCTGATTATAAAAGAGTGTTTATCATTCCTGAGCCATTCATTTGAGGCAAATTGAACATGGCAATTACCCTCAAGGTGCCCAGGCACCATCCACAGTCTCTCGTGTGCAAATGATATGATGAAACTGTTTTGGAAAGCAAAAGAAAAAAGAGAGTATTTATGTCCCTCACTATCTCGATGCCTTCTCGCTATCTCCAGGCGGAGTGGCTACGGAGGCCTTTGATGTTGGCTACACATGCAACAGCAGCATTGGCGGTGCTTGCTTTATAGCACCAATACCACATTAACCAAAGTAATTTAAGATAGCCTGTAAAGAAATCTTGAGCAACTGGCTGAGTCTGGAGATACAGTTACTGTTGCCATCTGACATTTCCTCCTAATGGGATCAAGGCCATGGTCTGCAATCCTCCCTGCCTCTTCCTAAAACACAGTCGGCAGCTTTTAAACAGTGTTTGTTCCTCAAGGACTCGTAAAATCACCTTCTAAGAAAAGGAAAGGCACAAATCATCATGAAGTTCTGATTTCCAGTAGTTTCTGGTTTTTCTAAAGCTTTCATGAGAATTGAAGGAAAATAAGGGCTTTAACAGAAGCAGACACTGCTGCTTCAAAAATGTGGAAATCAGGCAATGGTGAAAAATAAAACCAAAACCAAAACAAAAATCACTCAAAACCATTACTTATATCACTGCATAAATGCCAAATATATCAACGATGTTTTGTGTTCTCTATAATTTCTGGATAAATGCCAGAATCATTAATGTTAGGGCTACTGACACTGCAGCAGTTTTATTGGACTCAGGTCTGCCTGCATCTGAAAATGAAGATCTCCTTTAGGAGAAGGAATGGGGGGAAAAAAATCTCTTAAATCCTCCAGATTTTAAAAGATTTTTTTTGTCTAACTCATTTGGAGCTGTGCCCTGGTACAGGGGAATTAACGGAGAACTCGATTTCTCTAGATGGTTTGTGGAGTGCACTGAGCACCATCAGCAGGCAGAGCTTTCCACCCTGCCCAGGGACAAGAGAAGGTGGCAGGGATGGGCATGCTGGGGCTCATTTCCAGTGCTCCTCCTGCAGCTGGTCACTCACTCTGGGAATCAGGTCACCCTCTGAAAGTCCTCCTGGGCTACCTTTCCATGGCAGGGTGGCTGTGGTTGGAGGAGCCAGACATGCTGCTCACAAACCACACAGCCATCAGCCAGAATCCTTTTCTTTGGGATGTCTTTGTGCTTGTTTTTCACATCCAGGAAGGAGCAACTCAAGTTTATTATTTATTTCAGTTATTCCTCCCTTACAAATCAAACAAAAAATGTCAGCAATGTTATTTCACCCTATTTGCTTCCTTAATGTTGAAGTCATCCCCACTGCAGTTTTCCCAGCTTGCAGTGATTGACAGTGTACAGAACAGCTACCTGACAAATAGGCAAGATCTTTCTCCTGGAGCTTAGATGTGGTGTTGTCTGCTTCCCTTTGCTTTTTGCTTGTGGTATTTATTTTTTTTTCTTTATTATTTTTCTTTTCAGAAAGGTAGGGCACTGTTTTGTTCCTTTCTCCTCTTCTCCTCCTCCAAAGATGGACTGAAACTTGACCTTCTGATTGTTCATCCCAGACACTCTCAAGAAAGCTCTGAGTGGTAAATGAGGTTCCAAATGCAGGAAGAGATTACTGTATTTTTCTTTTCCTTTTTAAAACCTTGAATAGATGAAAATAGATGGTAATCAACAAACCTGTGGCTAGAGGAAAAATCCCTTTAACTCACATTTTACTTCAATTACATTCAGGACAAAGAAACACATTGCACCATGTGCATGAATAGAAGCTTTATTATTCAAAACAAGCTTCAAAGAGCATTACGACCCCTATAGAAAATATGCAATCAGTGTTTAATTCAATGGTAGGATGCAAATTTAAATTCCCATAAGGGGAAGACTGTTAATGCCATTTAAATTGGTTGTAAATTACAGATAATACGCTTGAGACCCGAATACAGATTAGGAGAGTGTTGCTTTATGAATCCAGCCCGACTTTGAACTTACTGAGTATTTATTTATGGACCTGCATAAGACAATGCAGGCTTGTTTACACCTATATAATCATGTTATCTGACACAATGCATAAAAAAAAATTTTGTTTTTAAAATACAAGAAGTTGTTAGTTCTGGTTTGATAGGGAATGCTTTTTGGTTGCAACCATCTCTGTTCTCCTCTCTTTCCACTCCAGTGTCATGTGTTTCTACATCTTATGAATCACACAGAAACTAGCCCAGAGGAATCACCATTTCTCTATTTTATTAACAGCACAGGGAAATTCCTGGTTTATAACCCATCAGTTAGTGTGTGCCTGAGACAGCAGCCACTTGCAGGGCTTGGAGGCTGTTGTTGCCTTTGCTGGAGCTGATACCTTGGTTGCCTCACTATATCAAGTCCAGTGTATCCCTCTCCGTGGCCATGGCTGCCAAGGAAGGAGCCTGAGCTCTCAGTAAGACTGTTTATAGGGGAGTTTGTTTCCAGAGAAAGCAAAGTTCTGTCGCTTCATCCTTTGTGCACCAAAATGATCATTAAAAACAACCAATAGACTTTAAGACCAGAGTGTTTAAAATGAGCTGTGTATCTCACATAGCACCACGTCTGTTTGCTGTTACTCTCCTCGCATATTTCTTCCCTATTCTTTGTATAAGACAATAACTTGTAGAAGTGAGTTTGGTTATTTTTTTTTTTTATTTATTTTGTAAAAGGCAATGAACTAGTCATTTGAGAAGCAGCTCTTCAAACCACTGATGGTACAAATGAGACCTTCTGGTATGAATCCTACTCTAGCAATACTTTGCTGGGGTGTGTCATGAGAAATTTTGGAGCACGTTTCTTCAGGTCCAAAGCACGTGTTGTATGACTCCAGGTGTATCAATATTACACCAGCACATTACAAACTCAGTAAAAATATTTTGTATTGCTAAAGCATCACACTTTGTGGTTAATTTCTTACTAGACAATAGAGCTTACTTACTCAGAGAAGTGGACGTGTGGCCATTGGTCTCACTGTTTCACAGCATGGTTTTTACTTTGAATGTGTTTGTGTGGATGGGATGGCAGAGGAACACAACACACCTTTTGATTGTTTCTGAACCTTCTGGCTACATCATAGGAAATGCGTGTCTCAGAGTCACCTGGACTTTATACAACCATTTGCAGATTCATCCTAAGCTGACTGCAGAGACAAAACCATTTACCTACCTTACTTCTCTCCCACTTCTTTCAAGCCCATCCAGTTTTATAACACAGATGAAGCATCAGAGCATCTTGTGCTTTTCTGTCATCTTAAGGACCTTCCTACCAACAGAAATATCTTCTTAAACAGGATGTAAATTCTCTTACCTTAAATGTCTCCTGTGAATACCAATCAGCTCATGCTGCTGCAGCCTGTACTGGGAGAGCACATGGGTTTTTACTGGAACTTTCCAAGTCCTCCTGACCTCTGCTGAGGCCCGGACACCAGTAAGTGGATGCAGTGCAATGGTAATGCTCTCACAGAAAGAAAATGTCATTGTATGCAAGGATTATACCATTTCTCTGTTTCTACTGGTTCAGGTGCTCTTGAAACCTGTTTGTTGTTCTGGCTAAGTCATTATACTGGAAGCAACAAATTCCATAATTTATCTGAAATGACTTCCAGGTCTGCTTTAGGGTCACAAAGTTCCAGAATACAACCCCCACATCTTACACTCCCAATCCATTCTATTTATTTCCAAATTGGTAACTGCACCTATGCCTACACGAAAACACATGTGGTTTACATCAGCCAACGTCAACAGAGAAGCAAATCTTTTTGTCCAGGTTACAAAGCCTATATTAAATAGCATTGGATCAAGAACAGGCACCCATTGGACTCCACTAAAACCACTCTCTATGGGATTACACTTCGCTGCTTCCAAGATTTTCAGCCCCTCAGTTCACATTAATAATTCTTTAAATGAGAGCTACATTGGTTTTATTTACTGCTCTTTTTTCCTCAAACACAAAAATGTAGGTACTTATGGCAATACCATATTTTGTAACCTACAGACTTGAGATTTTATTAAAAACTTGCTATCAAGTATCCTTGATAAAATATATTTGGTTCCATAATACATTACGGTTTCTGTAAAGTGATGTTGATTGGCATTACTAATGTTATCATCTTCCCTTTTTTTAATGGATTGCATCCCCAGTCAGCCTTTCCCTGGGCTATGACTGGGACCAATGCCAAGGTAACTGATTCAGTGTCTCCTGCATCATTCCCTTGGTTGTCTAGAATATTGGCCCAAAACATGCTTTTAAGGCCCTCTTGGTTGTCTTCTTATTTGCTTTTTATTCCCTTCTCCCACTTCCATTTTGGGGGGATTTTCCTAGGGCTTAAAGACTTAGTTCAGAGGACTTCTCTGCTGGTTCTTATGTTACTCTTGGGTGCAAGTTACTAAGGCCTATAGATTTTAAATAGTTACAGATTATGAATAACCACAGGCTAGGATTTCAGACCCATATATGCTACGTAGAGATAAGAACTCTCTGATGAAGTTCAGACACAGATCTAGGTTTCATGCTGGACTCTCCCAACACATCCAGTGGGCCAGCTCATCCTTTGCTTCCTACTTTTCCTGGTGGTTTGTACCAGTTCAACGTGGGCATAAACACATTACTGAATGAGTTTGACATGTATCACTGCACTGAAAGTGCCTTCTGGAACCTGACTGTTCTCTGAAGTAACTTTGTTTTCAAATGGGCATCATTACCATTTCAAGCAGGCTCTGAATTTTAGGATGCAAGGTCTGAAGTTTCCTGCAATCACTAAGGACCAAATTTCCTAGACTCCTCTGTAGTATAAATAGCTTAAACTGTTTCATTAATAAGAAATGCTTATGTGTATTTTTCAATTCCATCTCCACATCATGGTCAAAAGTGAACATCATTGCAAGGAGGAAGACAGCAGAGTCTCATTCAACATACATGCGTTAAGGTTTGATCTTGGCACACAATGGGCTTGATCTTGCACTGGGTTACATTGTTTTGCATTGCAGGAGATACACAGCACTTTTTCACCTCAAGGTGCCGGAATCACTTTTCCCAAAATCTGGAAACTTCAATACTATAGTTATTTAATTGTCTTATTTAACTAAAGCCTCCCAGAAGCAAGGCTGATAGACAGACTACTGTATCATGGTAGGATTGCTCCCACACACGACAGAAGTGAGTCTCCCTTTGTCCCTCACCCTGCACACTTACCCCTGTCCCCTCCTTTAATCATGCTATTCCTAGCATAATTAAAGGAATTTCCTCCTGAGCCTTGTCAGCTGCAGATATCAATTTGCAGACTCCGTTTGATCGATGATTTAACGCATCTTCAGAACAAAACTGGGGATATTCCTCCAGCCTGCTATGAGTGCTGCTGCCCTCATCCTTCTCAGGTCATGCAGGTGTGTCCAGCCCAGCCCGTTCTGCTCTCTCACTTACATGCATCCACTGCTGTGGAGTAGAGTGTGGCCAGGCACCAATGCATGTTCCACAGATGGAACAGACCAGAGCACTGTGGGTCAGGGAGAGGTTAAAGAAATGCTTAAAGCCTCCCTGGATGCACCACCTGGAAGCCCATTTCACTGCGCACAGAGTTGTCTAGTGTTTATGACTTCATAGAGAAAGCCAAGTTTGCTCTTCGAGTTTCTGTATAAAATAGTGTGATATCAAGCATCTAATGTGAAGAGACTTTGGGCTATATTCATAAATGCTTCAGTGAATCTGTAGAGACATAATAAATTATTGCCTCAGAAGTATCTTCATTCACCTGCTCCAGGCAAATGGGAAAAGGACAATCAATTTTTCTTTTTGAAATGCCAGAAATCCTAAACTTATGAAATTTCCTGACAGTCCCTACATTTGCACTGGGATTTTATGAGGTTGTATCATTTGACCTTCCCCCTTTCAGAGTTCAAGCAAGTTGAAAAAAAGGATTTGTAATAAATATAGCCACAGATGGATTTAAGCACGTTCCAGAAAATGGAACATTTTCTGAAGGCAGTTCATTCTGATTTTTCAGTGAAGGAATTGATAACATTTCTCATTGAAATGGAAATTAAATGGAGTTCAGTGACAAAGTTTTGTTCTGTAAAAGCCTCTGATTCTGTGCCAGCATCTTAACAAAGCTTTCAAGAGAACAGGAAATTTTTGTTTGTTTGTTTGTTTTCTATTAAGAGCAAGGATTTAAAGAAGAAGGAGGGAAGGTGGTTGTGATATTGTCACAACAATCACCTGCAAGCTGGCCATTGCTCCTCAATGCTACAACTACCTGCAGCTCAGAGCAGACTGTGTGGCCACTCATCACAGGAAAGCATAGACATTTTCCTTCAATGTTCTTTAGAAGCTCCTTTCTTCTGTTCTTGGTTTGCATTTTTCTCCTGGAATGTGTTTCCCCCTCAACCACTTCCACACATCCCACCCCCCACCATGCATAGGAAAGTCTTTCAGACACTACAAAGCCCATCTTTCCCTTTTCTTTAAATTTCTCTTGAAAACTTTCCTTAACCACCATACATACAAATCTTTCCCACCTGGGGCTGGTTAGGCAAATAAAAGCTGTGACTTCTGGCTTTCTGTAAATCTTCTTCCTTTTATTGCTTCCCCGCTTTCCCAATCCAGCTCTAAGCCAGTTTTGCCCACCCCTTGCACCCTGTGAACATGCAGATCTCCTGGTGAGGGGGATCTCCTTTTCACAGCCCACCTGGAAGATGCCCTGCACAGAGCCTTAGCTATCAGGTCCTCTGGCTGGAGGCACTGAGCTGGCTGGGAATTTGCACAGCGTATTCGTCTGTCGCTCCCATTATGGAACCAGAACAAGTGACCTCGTAGCGTGTTGTGCCTCTTTACCTTTTGCAGGCAAGCTCTCAGCGGTCAGTTAAATACCCAACTTTTTGCAAAGTTCTGTTGCTGTTAATGTTGCTGGCAAGGACCACTTTATGCTTTGGTTGTTATTTTCTAAACACTAAGTGCTCTGTGGAAAAGCTCAAATTTGGGCACTGAAGTGAGTCCAAGCAGACTGACACCAGGCAGCCCCTTTCAGATGTTTCTTTCTGAGGTAGGCACAACTCCAGCTGCCTACACCTATTTCAGTGAAAATCTATGGGTCAAAACACTTTTAGGTGTCTCTACCAGCAGTACTGTGTGCCAGTAAATAAATCCTAGTTTATAAAGCTGGCCTGTTGGTATAAGGAAGAGGGAAGCCCTTTTCCCTCTGTGTTGTATTCCTGTCCCTAAATATGCAGCACACACCACATATATGGAGGTGAGACCTCTGTGATAAGTTGCAGAGCAATATGTGAAATGAATTTGTATTTCAGCCCCAACAGCCTCCCCTGCCCTCTGACTTTTATTCCATCTCTTAGGATTTACTCTAACATCCCGCTGAACAGCCACCATTTAAAAACAGAAAACTAAACCAGAAAGGCCACCATCACCTAAAAAATCCAATCCAGCCACCTGCTAGAGGGTTTTATTCCTTCATCCACACAAGAATTACCACAGAACACTATACGGCCACGTGTTCAGATGAGCAAGACATAATTCTGGACCAGTTACCAGTTTCTTTAAGTATAGCATCACCATGATCCTAAGGCTTTTATCCTGCAGCCATACAGAGAAATGCAAACAGGGAGCAAAGAACTGCTGTTTGGACATTGCAGCCTTTCACCACAAGCATGGCACAAGATGGGAAAGCAGAGAATCAGACTATGCAATGTTCAAATTTAATCTTTCAGGGAGAGAAATGAAAGGGCCATGGCACTGGGAAAGAGAGCTTTCCTGTTTCCTAGTGACACTCCATTTAGACCTGGAAGAGCTCCCAGAAAGGACTTTAAGTAGGAGAGACCTTTGTTTTTGAAAACACATTTTTGGCTCATTGCAGAGGGGTTTTATGGTTTTCTGTGGGCATGGATAACTGGATTCGTGACAAGTCCTTTGTATCCTTTACCAGCAAAAGAATACAGAAGCTGTCACAGTACTTTAAAGTTTCCAAGCTTGCATTGCTCATTTTTCCCTAAAATGTTTGATCTCTGTAGCATCACCATTATCTGGTGTATGCACATTTTCTCTACATTAATATAGTACAACCCACATAATTTACTTGGGTGAAGTCAAATTGATTCAATTTTTTTTTATTCTCTTATGAAGAGCTCTTTTACCTCCTTGTCATGGTTTAACCCCAGCCAGCAACCAAGCACCATGCAGCTACTCATTCACTCCCTCACCAGCAGGATCAAGGAGAGAACTGGAGGGGTAAAAGGCAGAAAACCTGTGGGTTATCTAACAGAGAAAGCAAAAGCCACACACACAACGAAAGAAAAACAAAGAATAAGTTCACACCTGCCAAGGACAGGCAGGTGCTCAGCCATTTCCAGGAGAGCAGGGCCCCATTGCATGTAATGGTGACTTGGGAAGACAGAGACCATCACTCTTCTTCAGCATCACAGGTAAAAAAGTTATTGTAGTCTGAGAATCCCAGTACATTTTTCATGTCACAGTGGTGTACAGCAATGGGTCAAGCAAATGGGTTGTTAAACATAGGCTACAGTAATGTCTATTTCCCAGTAGAACGGAGGATGCAGACTTTACAAGTTACTAAGGTGAAATTATAACAATGACTTTGACTGGTCTTGGAGCTGTTGTACTGAAGCAGATGTTCATGCTTTACCTCCATGTGTGATATGGTTATTGAGCAAAATTAAATGGCGAAACAGATGCAGTCGATATGTGATGTATGCAATTTGATGACCTTAGGAAGAAAGGAGGAAATCAAACTTCACAACTGTTAGTGGTTTACTCATTGCTTATGAAAGGTCAAGGCCAACAGGTGAAAAAGATTGGGAGGTTATATTGAAAAGTGTAGTTTGAATGAAAGAATCACATAGTCCCTTCTATGCACACTGTAGGCAACCTGTAATTATCAAAACAGAAACCTGTTTTTCACATGCTACGTAGGCAGCAGACTGTCACAGAAAACAAGTACTATGGCAGCTCTGCATTAGTATTTCACCTAAAGAAAATGTAGAATTAAGCCAGCAGAAAAGTGTATGGTAGATCAACCCTCTCTTAGAGACAAGAAAAATCATCTCAGAGACTGACAACCTCGGCCTTGTCTGTGTGTCCTGGAGGACAGTCCGATGTGCAGAGGCACAGTGGGTAAGGGTGAGGCCAACCAGCGTGACCCAGAAAGTACCCTGGGCATCCTGATTGTGGTGAGACTGTCAAGGGTGATTACTGAGGCACTGAAAAATCCTTTACCTTATGAAATACACTTGCTGAGGTGTGAGTGATAAATCATGCAGGGAGAAATGTGTCCTGATCTGCCATGCAAATCACAACGAAATGGCAGGAATGTAGTGTTTGCTTGACTGCAAAGCATGAAGGAGACTCAGTCCTCCATGTGTCCTAACACAGTGGGCCAGACCCTATTTCCCTCCCACTATCCCATCTGATCAGGTGCCAGAGCTGCAGGCAGCATTTGCCTTTGCTACCAGAAGCCCATAGGACTGGCTAGCAGTAGAACTATGTATGTCCTGACTGGTCCTGTGCTGACATCTCTCCTCACTCTTGATCCATCCTGCTTGGCACCTTACATGCCACAGCAGACTGACCTGTGCATCAGCTTATTGGTGTCAAGTACCTGAACCACAGAGGAGAATTTTGAAATGTGCATGAAGATGTCCCTTATTCATACAGTGTAAGTGGCCTGAGGTGCTTCAGTCCCTAGTCCCTGTATCACACCTAGAGGTGCCTTGAAGAGTGTGTGTGTGTGTGTGTGTGTGTGTGTGTGTGTGTGTACATGTGCAGGGCAGCTGACTGAAAAGAACAGATTTTTGAGCTGTGTGCTCCTGTCTGAGACATACAGAGTTCATGGAAGAAATCACTGGAAGTCAGCCCAGAGATGAAACAAAATTTCCCACAGGAAGGTGTAACCAGAACTATACAACATCACCTGGACTATATCTCACCTACACATGAGGCAACAGCATTGCTATTTTCCCAGATCCTCTGGAAACACCTTTCCCCCCTCCTCTTTGAACAGCATTAGCATTTCATACCAATGACACACAGCCATTCTGTGCCTGGTGAACCCTCCCAGTCCCTGTCTTTTGTGTAGTTTCTGACACAGGACCCTCCAGTTTGTGCCAGCAGTGCTTGTCTAGTCCCTGAAAGCAAATCCTGACATTCTGTGCTATTGAATGTAATTTGCTTTCTATTACTCCGTCATTCAAAGTCATCCAGTTTTCCTGCATGGTCAAGTGCTGCACCCCACCCAGGGTCCTCCTTCCTACCAACAAGAATATATTTTTTTGGAGACTACTGCGAATGTTTGACTAACAGAATGTATCAGGAAAAGACATCAGTTCCCAGTGTGTCTTCCAAATCCCACAGTGTCATTTCTAGTTCACAGACTAATCAACTCACATTGTACTTCTGGAACACCGGTCTACCACTAGGCAGTTTCTGCCCAAAAATTGCTCTCTTGCAACAGCATCTGTGTGGAGCTGGTAAACAGGCAGTGGACACAGCTGATGAAGACCTCATCCTATGTCCAGCTGAGCTGAAATGGATGTTGTAGGCTTTAGGAGGGTTTTGCACCAAGTATTTTCAAAAATAGTATCGATGGATGACTGTCAAAGCATTTCCCCCTCCAACTGTACCCACATGTGCTGTACAGAGAGATTTGGGTCCTTGCTTATCGCATCATTTCACGGTCCACGTGTGGGAATGCCAACATTTTGATCAGCCATCCTCGGCACAGGTGTAAAAATCCTGATTTAAGAGTAATTATGGCAAAGTAATTATTTCAGAGCCAGGATGGCAGGCAGTCCCAATTAACTCTAAATAGGATATAAGTATGTAGCAAAAACCCCTCTGCAGGGGGAATATCAGCTAGAAGGGGCCAAGGAGAGACTAGAAACAAACAGAATAAGTGGGAATATTTTCAAGGAGAAGATTAAGATGTGTTATTACTTCTCAGTTTTCAATAGCCCTGCCTCCTTGAAAGATGGCAGGCAGAAGGTTGGGCTTTCTCTGCTCTGGTGCAGATGGGGAGTGGCTTTGCAGTAGTCCCTGCCAAATAAAAAAAAAAAATAAATTACCTTTATTAGGTAATTTTTTAGAAGGTGGCACTACCGTTGTTTACAGCACCTATATTCTGGTAGCTGTGTCCACAGCTTTTCATATTCAGCATGTTTTACTTTCGTAACCGAAACCCATCAGACAGCATTTCCTTCTGCCAGCCAAAGGAAATCCTGCTTGATTTCTCCCTGGTTTATTCCAGTCACAGACTTATGGTGAGTGTCTCATGCCTTTGGATTTCCTCCCAGTTGGTAGACCTGGGCTGTTGGGCAGTTGCATTTTCAAGAGCTAAACATAAACATTTTCAAGATTTCAGACTCATTAATAATGTTTTACAGTGTTATCTCAAAAAAGAAAAAAAAAAAAAAAAGGCGATTTCCTCAAACATTACAACTAACTTTCTGATTTTAATATACATTTGTCCCATGGGGTTTTCACCCATTAAGATAGATTAAGTGACTATTCTAATGTACAATAGCAGATTTTGCCCTGTGGTTTAGTGGCTGGCTGTGGTTGACTGATACCCAGCCCTCTGAATCCCTGCTGAGTATCTAAGCTCTATGAGCTGCAGTGAATGCATTTAATCTACATAAAAAAGAACACAAATTGCATGTTAGCCTTTTTGAGCCCAGTAATCAGTTTTACAGTTTACTTGGTATGCTTTTCTGCAGTCCTAGTGGCTCCAAAGAGGTTCCAAGGAGTCTTCCTCTATTTTTTTTTCCTACCCATCTCACGTAGAAGAAAAGTGTTTGCATTTTGATTGTGCTCATTCTCTGACCCCTGTAATTTAACCATTGTTCATATTTAGTGCTGACTGGAGTCCTGCGGGGCAGCTGATAACAATAATTTGTAATAAAGCATATGCAGGCTCCATTTTTTTATCCTTGTTTTCCCTAATAATGTGAAATTAAATTTATTAATTAAAACAGATGAAATAAAATAGGATTCCAGGGCTGCCGAACTACATGGATTATTCCAGCCTCACATTTAGGATGATTATAATGTTTGGCATGTATATAGAGCTTCGAAGTGGCACCGCAGTTAATCCTTACCCTCCCGCCCCTCTGAAGTGTGTTGTCATTCCTCAATTTGCAGGTGAAGATGCCCAAGCAAAGGGGTTAACTCCAGAAGCAGCCAAAGCCTGCACAGGCACAATCGTTTGCTGAGGCACAGCCTCCACTCCCCTCCCCCTAAAGCACAATTTCGGATGAGCAGGTGATTACCAGGGAAGCCTGCAGGTCTCCCGAGCTTTTGCAGGGCAGGGGGTTTGGAGGTGATGTTCTGAAACAGGGCTTGGAGACAAGGGGTCCAGTCGGTGCACTCTGAGCCACCAGCTCAGAGCACATCCTGACTGTCCTGTCACAGTGGCATCGTGTGAAGACCATGAGGTGCAAATTGAGTTGTTCACTTGCCAGCTGCATCATCATGCAGATGAGGAGCTCATACCAAAATTATTATAATCCCAAACACATACATGCTCTTCTGGACTCAGATAAAGAAGCAAAACTAAACCAACAGCTGGGGGAAAACACACAAAATACCCTTTAGATCAAATAGTTCTCTGGCAAAATGTCATTGCAGCAAAATATTTTGTGGGGTAATGTTGATACCAGTGCTGGCAGATGAGAAAATATTGTAATCTTCCATTTCCATTCAATTCCAGCTCAGGTCATTTTGATGCTTTTTGTGGTGTTGTTTTCATACACAAATACCCTTTTGTGTGCGAGTGAAAACAAAAAAGAAATTAAACACACCAAAACATGATGACTTAGCAGCTCTGCAATTTATTTTTGAGAGATTCTGGATTTCCTGGGGCACTGCAGGATGCAGCTCTCCCTGATAGGGCTCAGGGCTGCTCTTTTCTCCTGCAATGCAAATTCCTGAATGGCAAAATCCTGGTTCCTGAGCGGCTCTGGTGGTGACAACAGGAGTGTGTACTAGCTGGGAGTGAGACTGGTCATGGCAAGTTTTCTTGTTATGATTCACAGGCTGTGAAAACCTTCTGCTGCTCCGTTGGAGCAGACAGGCACTGGGACATGTTGCCCAGAGATGCAGTGGATGTCCCATGCCTGGAAGCGTTCAAGGCTCCATTGGATGGGACTATGAGCAACCTGGCCTAGTGGAAGGTGTCCCTGTCCATGGCAGGGGGGTTGGAACCAGGTGACCTTCAAAGTGTAACCCAAAGCTTTGACATAAAGATTCTGTGATTCTTCAGTGAGTAGGCTGGTTGGAAGCATCAGACCCTGCACTGGCATAAAGAACTGATTCTGCCTAGAAGTCTTGGGTTTACCCTGTTGGGGGGGAATAAAGGGTAATCCTGAATCTGTGGCACTCTGGTGAGACTGCTGAGAAGGTCAAGGGCAGGCAGCCAGTGCTGCCTTGCTGATTAAAGGGCTGTGAAGGAGGCACAGTCAAATCTCAAATGAAGACATGAGTCGATGTCAGGTGACAGGGCTTTGCCAGGGAGTGCAGCCTGGGTATTCCTCATGCACCACAGGCTACCCAACACGGTGGAGAGACATTCCTTGCTGAAGGGATGGTCATAAATCAGCCCATGACACAAGCTAATGAGGAGCACGATGAGGGGTGAGGAGGGTGCTGATAGCAGACAAAGCTTATGTGGCTGGGAACATCTTCTATGGCTTGAACACTGTCTCGTAACCTCTGTTGCCTGTAACAGAGTGAGGTTAAAAGGATAATTTCCTTCTTCTTCCCAAAAACATGTACCTTCAGCAGACAGTAAATTCTGGCAGCTTGAGAGGGTGAGCTTTGCAGAAAGCTGGGAGGACTTCTGAAACAGATTTACTGGTTTGTTTTTTTTACCTTACAGGAAATCTTCAGAACATCTGGAGGATAGCTATAAAATTTTCTTCTTTTCTTTTTTAATTACATTTTGAGTTTTCTCTTTAAAAAGAACAAACTTCATACTCAAAAATATACAGAAAATTAAAAGATCTACTGATAACTGTTTCGGTTAGTTGTCACTTGTAACTCAGTGTATTATAAATAATGGAAGAGGGAACATTAAAACATGAGTTCCAACAATTTTCACCAAGAGTCCAACAAAGAAACAGACTAGAGGTGTTGACAAGAATTGTTTAGCAGAGAATGATATTGCATAATGCAGAGCCTGTGAACATCAGCTTTACATAAACTCCTTCCATATGAGATGTTAATCAGGACGGAGAACTGAAGAATCTGAAAACAATCAACATTTCTCCTTTCAAACCCCTAATGTTCAGTGTGAGGAGCTCATGGTATCCCTGTGTGGTGGGAACGCAGGAGGATGTGGGGTAGCAATGGGCTGATCTGAGGAGGACACATGGGAGGTGTGTTGGGGCGGCCCTGGGCTGAGAGCCCTGCACCACCCAGGAGGAAGGGGCTTGCTCAGGGCAGAGATGTGACAGCCAGTGAAATGAACTTCTGAACTAGGACAAACCAGACCTGAATGAACCTGGTATGGGTGTTTTAGCAGTAAAAATGAATAAAAGAAGGAGTAGAAAGTGTCTGGAAGGTTTAAAAGAATAAGCGCAAAGGGGAAGCCAACAGCAAAGGAGACAGAGCTACAAATGTACACACACATCTCAGATAAATAGATGGATTACGGTAGTTCCTACAAATTGACTTTGGTGATAAATGAAAATATTCATAAAGTTAATGTAATTGCTATATGCAAAGTATGAGTGTATCTTCAACCATACTGATATGAATATATCTCATATGTCTATGACTACGCATGAAAATACATAAGCATCGTTCGCGTATCTTTTGAAACAGAACTTGGAAGGAAGGATTAATTTTCAGAAATGTAAACAACTGTATTTGACAGTTTCCAAGCAAGATTTCAATTTTTTCACTTTCAAATTACATTTTCATTGTCATAAATGCAAAATGCANGGGGGGGGGGGGGTTAGTTGCCCTATTTACCTTTCTATAAAGATCTAGTGGTGAAATACAATTTGATTGCAAAATATATGCTGTTCCCAAGGGAACTGCTGCTTGAAAGGACTTACTAGCTGTGATTAGACCGATCAGATGATCATTCACTCTCAGCTCAAGCTGGTATGAAGCCAGAGAAAGTCAATTGCCTTGAAGAACCTGTGTTACAGTCCCCTGGCAAGCTTGTCTTCCTTGGGCAAAAAGGACAAAAACAAAGTTGTTCTGACCAGAGCACTGCTCTTAGCTCAGCACACCAGCTGATTACAAGGGTCGGATCAACCACTGTGGTTGATATTGCCTTGTGATGTGCTCACGCCATGTCCTTTTAAACTAGCACAGATTTCATCAGTTCATGTTAGAGGCAAAGCTCACCTTAAACTGTGGGGCACAGCAAGTTCTGAATTATATTGTGTCTCTTTATTTGGTGCTAAACAGAACAATGTGATACTGCTCTGGGAAGGCTCAGGGGCCATGCCCAGATCCACTAATCCACTGTCAGCCTGACATCTCCATCACCTCCACCTCCACCAGGGAAGGCCATTGGATGGTGGGAACCCTACCTGCTCCCAGCAGGGATGCTCCAGAGAGTAGTGAGACCTCTCCTTTTCAGTTTCTCTGCAGCCCTCCCCACTGGGGCTGGATGCCTCTCTGCTTACACCGTGTTACAGTGGGACAGACCTGCAGCACACACAAGTTGGAAATGCACCATTAAGTGTAATACTACAGATTATCCATACATTTTTCATAGATTCTGAGGTTTTTATTATTATTGGTTTGGTTTGGTTTTGTTTGTTTGATTTGGCTTGGGCTTTGTTGGGGGTTTGGCTTGGTTTTTGTGGGGGTTTTTTGGTTTGATTGGTTTGGGGTTTTTTTGTCCCTCTAAATGCTCTTGGGCTGTATTTTTGGAGTTTTTTAACTATTTTTTTCTGCAAAATTAATCTGAAAGATTAATGCAAAGTCAAGCAATCTTTTTTTACTTAAACAAACTCACTTGCACATATACATTCACTCACCACCTCTTGGGAAGCTAGTATTTATATACTGAATTATACAATAATAATTTAACTCCAGTGTGCCCACTGCCCACCATAAATGCCAGTTACTCTTTCAAGTAAAATGGTAAATTTGAGACTTTAAGAGAGTGAAGATAGAACAATCCAAAAATTGGAGTGTTCAATCCCACAAATAACTACAGAGAGCCATGTGGGAGTGTCTTTGGAGAGTTGCACCTGTGCTCAGCAGAATGAGGCTCAGGAGCAGAAAAAGAAGAGAAAACCTCTTGGTAGCTTGCCCAGCTTCCCCTTCCCACTCTTAGGACTATCAACAAGTAATCCCAGCCCATGGTCTTACTCATATTGCAGGCCACAGACAAGTGCCTTGGCCCCTCTCGTCTTGTGCCTCTCACTGTTCTACATACCAGTTACTTCCCACCCCCAAAAAGGATCTAAACTAAGTTTTCCTTTCCTTGACCTTTGGCCAACACTCTCAGTCCTATTATAAATAATTCCCCACCTTTGTTTAAACTGTTAAACTGAAGGTATTTATTGCTTGTCATCATATTCCACAGGATTTTTCTCTCTGATAAATATAATGGTCATTCCTTGTATTTGATCTGTAGTCACTCTTTGTAGGTTTTACCCTCCCATCTGCCCGTCCTTCCATCTGTCCCCCTTGACCTGACTCTGCAGACAAGTAACCCATTTTCAGCCAATCAATGGGGAAGAGGAACGTGCCAGTGGAGGGATGGAGAAGGAAGGACCCAGTGGTGGTGCAGAGGGCAGGCCTGTCATGTGCAGCCTAAGAGCCCACAGACTGCCACTGTTCTCACTTGAAGTGTGCCTGATCCCATGTAACCCTGCTCCCAAACAAGGCTATTATACCCAAGCTGCAGGACAGTCAAATTTCATTATCCCTTCTGCAAAACATAAGGAGGAAACAAAATGTTGGAGGATACTCCAGTGACAGCTAATGACATTACTGAAATTACTATAAATATCATCTTTAATCTAATCAAAAACAGTATATCAAAGACATTAAAGCTGCAGATGCTTACTGTGCCAGGGGGGAACCAAATGAAGCTTTACAGATGTGTCATACTGTGAAGTTATATTTGCATAATAGAAAATGAATGCTGGTTATATTTTGGATTTCTGCTGCTTTTAAAGCCAGAGGGGATCTGGATGTTACATTTAGTGAAGATCTTTTTAGGTAGCCAAGGTTCAGGAAGACAAACAAATATGTAAACTAGCTGTAGGCCTGACAAAAAAATTCCCAACAAATGGTCACTTTAGCCCTTGCTAATTATTACCTGGGCTACTCTGTCATGTACTTAATTAGCATAATTTCTCTTGAAAGCACATTTCACTGAACTGATGCCGACTACAGGGTAAGAAACAACAAAGTAACATCAATCAGTTAATTAACTAGTTAACACATTTCCTTCTTTATTGATTTCTGCTTTTGATTTTCATTTAGCTACTTTTAGGATCTGAATTTTCAGGAGGTTTGTTTCTGGGCAACTGGAGGTAGTGATGGGTGAGAAGGACTCTACCAACATCATCGTTGTGATATAATTTTGATATTTTAGGGCAAGGATGCTTTTGTGCCCTTGTGGGGTCTATAACATCACAGTGAACACTTCTGGGAAATAAAATAACAGGTGTACATTTATTAAATACAGGCACAGTCCTGCTTACTGCTAGAGAAATGAACAGAGACAGCACATCTCCCACTGCTGGGCTCAGGTTTCCCCTCCGGTGCACACGAGAGCAGTAGATGCTCCCAGACTTCAGCACAGAGCTGCTTCTTATAATAGAATATTTCCAAAATGGCAGAGCTACAACAACTTTGGGCTTGTACAAGCAGGAAACAAGACACACTGATCGACCCTGGTGATGCACTGCTTCCCTCAGAGTGCTCTTCTACACAACCAAGAGCACTACATAGCTGGGGCTTTTGAAAGCTCATTAAATCAGAGAGAGTCAAATATTTTCACTTGACCTCACTTCAGGAGAAGGTACAGAGCTAAGAAAAAGAAGAATCTGGTGGTGTGGGGTTGGTTTTTTTTGCTTTTTGTTGTTGCCTGTTCCACTCTTTGGTCACCCCACTCAGCCATTCCTCCCTCCAAAGACTACTTAAACCTCAGTGATGCCTAAACTGTTCCAGTGTTTCAGACATGCTCCAACTTCCCTCTTCAGTGAGATGAGAATAGCCCTTGTTTCTGGTAAAGCAGTCCAGTTCTGTGTTACGTATGAGTGATGCTGGTGTGATACTTGGTGATCAGCCAAGTGTTTCCCAGCCTCCTTGTGTAGCACATGGAAGGATGTGCAGGTCCAACAGCAAGGTGTGCTGTCTCCCACCAGCTATTCAGAAGCAGATTTTGGTAGTGTCCTGAATGGACCATGGTGGGAATATGCATCATCAGTGCAGAAGAGGGGGTGATAAGGTCCTGGTAACTCAGCATGAGCATTGTGCAGGTCTATGGTCACTTCTGTTCTTATAAACCCCAGTAGGAGCATTGTACTGAGCAGAACAGCAGAGTTCTGGCTTCACAGAGTGTCTAAGGATGGGTTTCACTAGACTGCACACTTGATTTTACCTGGCATGAGGCCTGCATGTGGTCTCTCCCGAAAAAAAAAGAAAAAAAAAAAAGGATTTTGTCCTAGAAGATTATATGCCGGGATTTATTTAAACTGCAATTTGCATGAAGATATTCATTAAAACCCAAAAAGCATCAGGAAAAGAAAGAGGTTTACTGGAAAAAGGATTTCTGTTCAGCTTTAATTTAAGTGGAAAATAATGTTTGTACTGCCACATGCCAAATATATTAGAAGGATTTGAGATTATAATATAGAGCAGATTAATGGCAGTTTCGTAATCTAATCTCTTGTTGAATTCTGATTTTATGAACCATCTTTCCTCCTTGGGCTTAGAAAGTCTTCGCATTTCTGTAAACTCCAGCAGACTGAAAGAGTTCAGAGTTGAAAGCTCAGTGATTTGAATTTGCCATGCAGCTAAATGCTAAAGCTTAAGAGCAATGCATAACTGTAGTGCAGAGTCTTTTATACACCAGGACATCTCGAGCTCCCTGAACCAGTGCCCAAATCCATGCCAGGAATTCGCACCTCAGCTTCCATGGGCCACTGCCCATGGGGTGCTATACGTTCCTCTCTCTTTTGCAATGGCTCTCACCAGGAGTGCCTGCACAACTCTATTCACATAATTCCCCAGAGGCGGGACTCACCAGCAATTTTACTTTTGAACATAGCTCATTTTCCCCACCTTCAGTGGACAAGGGTGTCAAAAGGAAAGCCCTAGAAACGCAGGCCACATCTCCTGGAATCCCCTTCCCCCACAGGCAGCCAAATTCCTCTCAGTGTACACTTTCTCAGAGAGGGTGGCAAGAGATGTGCTGATGTGGATCTTACAGGGGCCCTTGGTATGTAAATCTGACCCTGCAGCATGGCCCGTGTGCTGGTTCTACTCTGTGCTTTAGAGAGATGCTGAGCGCCTTGTGCTCCATTAGGAGCAGATTTGAGGTGCAGAAGCACCACATCACATTGGGCTTTTCCAGCTGTGTGAGAGGACATGAGCTGACTGTGCCTCTTAACAGATGCTTTTAACTCAGCTCAACAAAAATGTTGACAGACACAACGTGGGTTTAGTACTTTGATACTTATGGGGAAAGACTGGGGAAGGAGGAAAGGGGCTGTCCAACTGCATAGAAAGGGAATATTTAAGGAATATGCAGAAGAAGAAGCAGTCAGCAACTGGTATGCCTAACCTACAAATGTCAGCTTTACAGAGTGAGTCAGTCTAAAAATAACCTCCAATTGTCTTCCAGCTACTCCAGCAGCACAGTGAAAGTGCAAGTGGTTGAGAAAAATCAGCAGAGGGGAGGGAGAAGGATTCTCTGTCTGGGTTTTGGATTTTTTTGTATTAAAAAAAGCTTATGCTTCTAGAAATCTCTGACTAAAAAACAAAGCAAATACCAGGCCCTCAGAAGTCTAGATACAAGTTGACCCTGTTTAATTGTATTCACTCTGTTTATTTTGCCTATATTTATTTTAGGTCTGAAAGGCAGCATAGGCTGAATTCCAGATATTCAGTGGAACACTGTAAATACAAAACATGGGTATCCTTGCAGAATTGCATGAGAACACAGCCCCTCCCCTCCCCCACCCCTACAGACTAGACTCCCTTTCCATACTCAGTATTTTAAATGAGGCTATTGAATATCTCTCTATATAATTTGTATACTTTCTTTTTTAGCAATCTCCCTGCTCATTTATGCCTTATGAACTATTCCTTTCTCTTTCCAGTGGTCATTGAAACACAGTCTGTCTATAACAGCACTAAAGTAATCCATTATAGTATTTCAGAATCATTTTTAATTGATTCAGAAATCTGTAGATGCTCTCCTTCTCTCATATTTTTTTGTTTTTCCCTTCCTGTCTGAAGCCACTGCTCTACAACAGGTGCACACCAGATTCAAGATGTAGTAAGAGCTACAATAACCCAACAACATTCCATGCCTATGTACTTCCATTTTGTATAGCAAACAAAACAACCAAGTCAAAAGGAAAGATCTGAGACATGCAACTTATGCAAGCAAAAGTGCTGTTGAAAGACATAAAAACTAAATACCTCTCCAAAGGTATATAGGACTGCTGCTTACCTACAAATGTTCCAGAGATGGAACATGTTGCTGACGATTAGAGGAGCTGTTTTTCCTATTAATGCTACATAATTCTCTGATTTAAGGTCTCCCTTCCAGCTGGGAATGAAAATGCCATGAGGTCTCTCCACTCTGGAGCAGATTTTTCAGAAGCTGAGGTTTTAAGCAGTTAAGTGTAGAAAGCACTAATTCTTTCACTTGAAGCATTCATTATCTACTCTGTTATGTTCCCCTTTTCTATTCTGGGACTGGAAAAAAATACAAAGCAGAGTTCCTGGCATGGCTTCCCAATGTCTTGTAGACCCCAATGGCACATGCATCACCGTAAGAAGAGCAAATTGAAAAGTACCAAGCTTGCTATTGATGCTGCTTCTTGGGAAAGATCGGTCATAAGGATGTGGGAGGAGCAGGTTTTGAGGCACGAGAATGGGTGCTGCATTGAAAATACCCTGTCCAGGGTGGGATCATGGAGTCCTGAAGTGGTGTGCAGTCATGAGTACTTCTCCACAAGGGGTTAGTGCCAGTGGTGAGAACAGTCCCTCTCCTCCTAACACTGTGTGGGCAGGACAGGTAAGGAGGATATGAATGGTAGTGTCTCATAAGTGATTCTTCCCCATGGAAAAGCAGTGTTAGGCACCTTCATACATGTATCCTTACCTGGGCTGTACCAGGCATTAATTCCCCACAGTATCTTGCTGAATGCATCAGAGCCTTGGAATGGAAGGACAGTCAAAAACTGGTTGCAGGAAATTTCACATATGGGAACACTGGAAAGAAGCAGCACAAATCACTAGGAAGCTGTTAATCAGTTATTCAAATTTTCCCCAGACTCACTGGGATCAGCCCCAGAGATGGACACATAACATAGAAATACAACTACACTTGGGCAGACCACCAGGTTTGGGTTCCAATCATTCAATGTTGCAGGAGCTCCATATGTGGTTCAAACATGCCAGATGGCCTAAAACACACACTACCCTAAATACTCTAACACCTCTCCTGCCCTGCAAAGCCACCAAGCACCAGGCTTGTAGTAAACACAGAATCCCCTCGGATGTGAGCTACTGACAGCAAAATTGAGTACTCAGTTCAAGAGATCAGCTTTCCAGTTTGTGTGGCAAATTGGTTTGTTTTACTCAGTCATGCTCACTTCCCTAGTTCATTTAAATAACATCTCTCTGGGAGGGCTGATGGCAAGAGGCTTTGGTGACCGAGAGCCAGGCCTGTTTATATTTACATCCTTGGTCTGAGTCCAACAGAGCTTGATAGTGAAAGAAAATATTAGCCATCTGCCTGATGCTTGACAGCCTTGCTAGGAATAAAACCAAGAATGGATTAGATATGGAGGTTTTCTGAATATTCCTTACCAGGCATTGCCTTCCAGCTTGGAGAGGGACTTCCTTGATGAGGCAGAACCACTGGTCCTCTGGCCACCCTTTCCCATTCCTGTCAGACCAGTAGGCAAATGGCAGTCTCCAGTAGCGGGGCAGCTTTTACAAACACCCACTTGTTACAAATACTGAAGAGGAGACATAAAAATGGCTCTGTATGAGCTACTGTTTGTTCTGGTGATGCATCACAGTGTTTATGAACTAACAGACGCCACACAATGTCCAGCACTTACAGCAGAACTCACAAAGGCGCAGTTGGAAGGTAGACCTTGCCTGTTACCACATTATTGCAGTGTTCTTCCTTGCCAAAACAGTCCTGTATTTTAATAGTTCCTACTTGCTTTTGCCACATACTAAAATGCTGTAAAGCTAATACTTTATAGCCTCAGACCTAAGGTGTAGGTACTTCCCACACTTTAACTGTCCACATCACCAGCAGATGATCAGGAGCTAGAAGGTGGCTACCTATGACTTTGCTTCCCCTTTACAGTGGCAACTACTACAGAGAGGCTGCCTTACCTTGGGGGCCACTCCCCTGCCTTACACATGGCCTTTGAGATGGCTGTTGGTAATGAGAGGCCAGCAGACCTACATTTGACTAGGTAAAACCCCTCTTCTTGGTTTGAGGAAATAGATAAAAGACTTTAAACACAATTCAGAGGGTGATTATGCCTGAGAATAGATGGTGCACTGCCCCCTTGGGAGGCTCTTGGGCTTGTAGCAGAATCTAGTAGCAGGGATGAGTGAGGAAAAGATAATATTCCCATACCCAGATGGGCAACATGGCCCAACTCACTTGTCTAGGCTAGAGACCAAGCTGCTCACCTGGGAAACAAGGAGATGGGCAGAATGTCACACTTTGGGCAGGTGGTTTGGTCCCCTTTGTCCTCTGCTCTTCAGACAGAGACCGCCCAGCCCAATCCGGGCACGTGCGTGTCAAAGGGCACACTTGTGCAGTGCATTTCAGTAAATAATATCCCTTGCTACTCACACAGTGTTCCTGTGGCAAAAAGTTTGCACTGCCTTGCTTTTATTGTGTGTCTCAGCCAGAAAGGTACCTACCACAAGTGATGGACTGACTTCATACCACCTACACTTCATCATGCAAGGCAGTAATAAATGCATGGAGAAGTACCAAGCCTCAGGACAATCTAAGCACTATGCAAAGGTCACTCTCTTCAGACCCTAATTGCTCAGCAAAAGTGACATTTAAAATGCATATCATTAAAATCATAACAAATTTATTTACATCCTTCCTTATTGGGATTGCTTCTGCATACATTACACATTTGATATATTGAGTGCTCTGGAGGTCAGGGTGTGTTTGCATCAGAAAATAATGTCTTGTGGAATCACAATGACAGAGGGTGCCAGGCTCTGAATATTACTCATGCTCTGGCTGCTCTTGTAGGAGCTGTCACAAAATCCCAACAGCCAGAGAGGGCCAATGTTCCCTGAGCTCCGTAGGAAGAGAGTGTGGTTGCTGTTTTAAGATGAACAGGTAATATTGCAAAAGTAGGACACTTCTCAACAGGAAAAAGAAGAAAGTTGCAGCAAGAAGCAATGTAAAAACATGTGCATATTCATCTCTGACTCAGTTCTGAACCATTTGTCCAGTGCTAGCATCAACACATGTATATATCTTTCTTTCCACCATATGTATATATGTGCATATCATTGTATCTTTCTGTCACTGAAGACATCATTCAAGCCAATAGTATTTAGGAACTGCATACACTGCTCATCTAACATGTCTAATAGATGTTTTCTCTCTCACTTACTATTAGGCTTCAAACACTGTTTTTTGGCTTCATCAGCCTGAAAACCACATTGGCCATAAGAGCTGCTATCATAGCACGTCTATGTTTCTATTTAGTGTAATATGATTAGTTGAAGACAGACAAGCTAAAAGCAAGTTCAATAGGACAGAATTATTTCAGGTAGACTCAGTTTTCTCTATTTCACTTATGAGCATTCATTTACTTAGTTCATGGAGTTATTTACCAACCTTTTTATATCCTTTGGGACGTTTAGATTTGCATTCCTTAAAAGAGGAAAAAGGTTTCATGACTATAATCGTAGCAGCCTGATATCAGTGCCAAAGGAGATCTAGCTTGCCTTCCGAACTGAAGATGAAACAAATCTAACTAGTTATTCCTCCCTTCTTCTACACAGAGACTGTGGACGACTGAAGAGTCATATGCTCTACTAAAGCATGCAGAAAATGTTTACTTGCTGCTTTACAAGGCCTGAACCAAAGCCTACTGGACTCTTTCCAATCCATTGAATCTTAGTTGTTTGGTTTTAGTTTTTTGTTTGTTTGGTTTTTTTTCTGTTAAAGCTTGAAGAATGTTTTTGGCAAACAACAAATTTGTCAAAAAATGTAGTTTTGAAGAAGCAACTTGCATAATTGAGTCCAACTTGGTAAACAGATTTAGCTGGGAAAGAAATAGAAAGCATTCATAAGAACATAACTGAGACTTTCCATGTTTTTCTTTAGAAATTATATATTTGTTCCATGTGTGACATTATTTAAAAGCTATAAAAAGAGGTCTAGGCTAGCTAAACCATAGAGAAGAATCTGTTCTTTTTCTTTGTTTTTCAGACTGGCCACTGAACAGATGTGCCCTGTGTCAGATTCTTAGTCTTTTCTATCACATCTTCTCTGCTTGTATCACTTTTACTTGCTTCTTGCTGCTTGTCTTCATAATTTGTAATGCTTTTCCCCTACTAATTCCCTTACTAATCTCCGAATTTATCGCACCCAAAAGATGTTGCCATTGGCTGACAGTAACCTCTTACATTATAGTTTATGCAAATGTAACAAAAAGTGGTGTCTTGCTGTGCTATCCCATACTGATCTCAAAATATACTGTAAAGGAGACTAGAGGTAAACTCTGTAACCTGTGAGCCAAGGTATTAATTCCTCTTCAATTTGTATAGAAAACAGCCAAGAGCCAAAATGGACTTGTCTTTCACCCATGACAGAGTCTTTGAAGTGCAATCCTTCAACCCTTGGATGTTGCTGCTGGATGAACCTACAGGATGGTATCCCATGCCTCTGTCTAGCAGGATTCCCTCTGATCAAAGCGAGTCAGTAGAGTGAGGGTTGCTTTTTTCATTGCTGCATTGGCCTGTTGCTGATCCTGATAAGTGTGTGAAGAATACTCCTACCTGAGACCAGGACCAAATCCAAAACTCTTGGTTTTCCTTGACACTCCCTTTCTGAGTTCTTTGGTCCAGCACCCAGATGAACCTTTCACAAGGATGGTGGGGTGGACAGCTTTTGCAGGTGGGAAGGCTGGCATGCAGATTGACATCCTTCTCCCAAACCAGCTGTCACACTCTTGGCAAGATCAGCTGGGGTTGCCAGCTTGCCACCCCGGTGCTGCATGGAAGATGGGAGCACAAGAGCGGCTCCCTGCGGGGCGGTTTGGCTTACGCTGCAAACCGGGAGCAAGCTCTGGAGCTGGCTGCCCTGCTGGCTCTGATTGACTGCAGCTGCTTCTTTGCTCTCAGCTCTCAGTTGCTTCTGGAAAGCCTGTCTGTTTGACCTGTCTGCCTCCTTCCTGACGCTGAGCTTCTTCTCAGCTGCCTCATTTCCTCCCTGCGAGCCTGACAGAGGCAGCCTGAAATCCCTCTGCCCACTGGGCTTCCAAGTGACTTTGCATCTATTTAATCTATCCTTAAAACTTAATGCAATGTCTTCGCATCAGAAAAAAAAAATGGATCAAGGAACAGATATTTCCTTTCCTTTAATGATGATGTCTGATTTTTAACAACTACGCCCAGATATTTGTTTGACAGCTTTAAATGAAGAACTCAGTCAAATGCCCCCACCAACCCCGCACAGGAGTTTCCCTGGGACATTGCCTTGCTCTTTCTTTCCTTTTTTTTTCTTCTGCACAGCAGGAGTGAACAGCATAATAGTGGATATTGGAAATAAACTCTTGAGTAGTGGAAGGGCCATCATTAGTGCTGACAAAAGCAGATTTTGAGGCTGAGCCAAGATCAAATAAATGAGAACTGGTAGAGAAGCTGGCATAGCTTATGGATGTGAGGCTCAAGTTATCACTTTTTTGAAACAATTAACTTTTTTGATACTCCCTATGGACTGAGAGTTCCCTTTGATTTAAGAAGAGATAACTTTGTCACAAATTATTAGTTATTTCTCTTCCAGTAGCACAAGAGGCTTCCCCTTATCAGGGGGAAGTGTAACCCTAATCTTCACTTTCCTTTCCCTCCTGTTTTTCACAGCTCTCTCACACCCAGACCTTCCTGGTGAAAGTACCTGACGGGACAACCTGACTCCAGAAGAACAATGACACACTTACTTTCCTGTGAAAACACAAGAGGAAAGAGCTGGACCACTCTTTTCAAAAGGGGATATCCCTGGGTCCACAGCCAAAATGTGCAATGACCACAAGGACTCTACTTTCACCTTCATCCATGGAAGAATTTAATTAATCTTTCTATATTGGCAGGCGAACAACATTTCCTGAAGAGAAAAATAAACGTTAATTTCCAGAGGTAATTAACAGTCACTGAATGAGACTAAGGGGCTTTCATCAAAATTACCAATCAGCTCGAATTTGAAGAGATTCTCTCCTCCTCATTGCTTCTTCATCTCATTCAGCCAGTCCTGCTGAATTAGTGCCTAATAGAGTCTCAGACATATTCATATCCTGTCAAATTCCCATCCTCCCAAGGAACTGTCCTTTTCAAATGGTAATACAGAGGGCGTATGATGTGCACTCGTTGCTATTTTGGATTTAACAGCTGGCTGCATTGCACTAAGGGTAGCTGTGGAAACTTAACTAAGGGATGTGTGCATGTGTATGTGTGTGTGTGTACATGCCTGTGCGAATAAAAGCCTACTCCCTTGCAAAGGATACCATTTATCTTAAATAATGCTCTCTTAATAACTTGTTGGAAGCTAATTCTCTTTTTAGACCACCACAGCTGCCAAATGGTAGAGTAGCACAGCTCCACAGCAACCACGACCATGGTCTCACCCCAGGACTCCGCTGTGCAACCCCTTCCTCACTCATCTGATGACTGGGGTCACCATCAGTACTGGGTCACTGGTGGCCCTCATCAAGACCTAAGGGTTCAAGAAAGGCTCTCTTCAGGCTCTTCTCACCTTGGCCAAGTGACAGGCAGCCTCAGGGATTTACTTGTTTTTGCATGACTTCAAATATTTTCAGCCCAGCTCAACCCATACATACATTAGAGTGCCTGGGCAAAAGGGCAGATGGTCTAAGGGCTGGTCTCCCAGAGTACTATAAGGACAGAAATTACGAGTCCTCCCAGGGCATTGCAATATAAAATTTCCCTCCTTCTGCTTTGTAGATAATTTTAGGCCTGAGCCAAAGATCCATGATGTTTGCAGGGACATTTTCAGTGATTCCAGCTGGATCTGGAGCCCCTGTGACACAGACATCCCAGGGGACCTCATGATGACAACCAACAATGAGAATTTCTAGTGAAACCTTTCTGTGTGCTGTGCCAGGGCACTTCTGGAGGCATCACTAGATGGGCGCAGAGCATGACCTCCATTAACAATACACACTACACAAAAGCTAATAATTCTGGCTAAAGCATATTCAAAACAGGATGCTTGAAGCAAAACTAATGCATTATTCACTGCTTGTTGGGAGTATAAGAACATAGAGATAGACATCTGAGCCTTGGGCCTTTTCTGAGATGTACTGTACATGGGCTCAGTGGGCTTACTGGCAGTACAGTGAGTCTTTCTGCCATAGATCTTTCGTTACTAATAGTATTAATATCTTGCTCTGTGATCAAATAAAACCAAAAATGTGTGTGTATTCATTTTTGCTTCCTAGTCATATACAAAGATGGGAGATATTTCTAATGCTGTATTTGTTTCCTTGGTGCAAAATGAGCCCTTCTTCCACCTTTCCATTAAATCAGACAAATATTTGGCAAGACTCAGAAGGTGAAATAGTGCAAAAATTGCCAATTTCTCACTAGGCAGTTGAAAACAATTCTGAACAGAACACCAACATAATCATCACCAACACAACATCCTACTAACGTAATGATTCTCAAAAATAAAAGACTGTAAATGAAGGAGAAAAATATTTTATATACTCATTATATACAAAAATAAAAATCTTTGCAAAACACTTCAATAGCCACTGTAAGAGGAGCATTGTAAAAAAATCTGTTTGGGACTTGCCTAATTGCATGTAGACAGCCTGTAATATAGACACCTGCCTCTGAACTAATCACTCTCTGGTCCTTTTGTGGTCAACAGAGAAACACTTACACTTGGGGGAGTGATTTATCTCTTTCTAAAGTAGATATCTAAGGAAGGTCAAATGAATTACATCCTAAAAGTGCTTATTTCTCTTGGCTGACCATAAAGGTTGACGAGTGACTAGCGCAGATGCAAATTAATACACAGTGGAGATGCAAGCCTTGGTGGAGGGGTGGGGGATGCTGAAGTGCACCCCTATTCTCCTGTCTGCCACAGTGGAAGGGTCAGTAGAATAAAGACAGATAACTTCTCCTCCCCCCCCCCAGACAGATTTCCAGGGTTTCATCAGATGAGATATTTTTGGTTCCAGGTGTTCTGACATATATCATCAGAAATGGTATTGTATGCCCAGACCTGCCCCATAATATCATGTCAGACAGATAAACTTCCTTTCCAGGTGCTGCTACAAAGAATTTTTGGATCCCAGCAGTTCCAGCAAGATCAAGCCTGATTTACAGTACTGGTGAACCTTGTTGAAGCCAGAAGTAGCTTGACTGGATCACAATTACTGTTTACCAAGGTATGTCTTGTCAAAAAGGTTTTGAGGCCATCTTCTGATCCTAGCTGATCTTCAAATGCAACTGTACATTGGCTATGGTAAATTGAGACCTTTGTAGGGGCTGACATGGGAACCACTTTCTGCTAGAAAATGGACAGAACTGTAAAAAGCAACATAAATAAATGCATTACTATTATCCAAAATTCTAACTTGTTCTTCCCTACAGCTTATCCTTTTAAAAAGCCATATAGTAATGTACCTGGCTTACACATGATATTCTGGCTCTTCTCACCAACAGCTTTCAGGGTGATCAAATTACAATATGATTTCTACTGAATGCTCATAAATTTAATTGAAAAGAGAAACAATTGTGAGAATGCCATCACCTGAAGTCACTGTGCTTGATTTCAGTATCAATGAGTTTGTATTTTTCATGTTTGATCCCAGAAGTTTTGCGTAAAAATCCCTCACTAGAAGTTCAGATGACCTCAGAAAAAGGTGATTCTTAAATGTAAAAAGAGATCAAATACACATTTGTATCTGCTAGCATGTGCTGGCATTATAAAATAATTTTTAAAATACAATTACTGCATCAAAAAACAGTATGTACTGTGGTCACATTACAAGCAACAAAGCCGAGCTTGGTGATTTATGATAATATCACTAAAACCTCTTGATATATTTAGCAAGTGGTAATGGTAAAGGTTATAATTCCTCTGAGGGACAATAGTGATGAAATAAACCACGAGGGTCAAGTGGATTATGACCTCGCGAAAACTCAAATAATGGAGATGGAGCTTTATAAACTTCCTTATAATAGATAATGCCTTAAACAATTTAAAAGCTGCTCAGTACTCAATTTGGACTTGCCACAGGCTTACTACTGCCTGTGTATTATTAAAGGAAAACCTGAAAATTACTTCTGTCACTATGAATCTTGCATCTGCTCAGAACCCCCATTTTAGGTGCAATGAGCATTCTTGCTGGGCCCTGAATGCTCCCAGGAGACAGTGCGTGTGCACTCATCTGTCAGTTCTCCCCATCCAGCATTTGTAGTGTGGGTGCTTACATAGAATTTGTGATTGCTATGTTAGTAATCCCACCTGGCAGCGTTAATTTTGCTACTGTATAGTACTGTCACAGGATCAAAGTGTTTCTACAAGATCAAGTAATAGGGCCAGATGAATGATACTGCTGACTGCTCTACATGTTTTGCAAGAGGAAAGAGTACAGACCTTTGGTTTGCTGTCAGCACAGGCAATACTTAAGGTTCGTGCAGATCCTCTCTATACCTTAAACACCCAACTTTAGAACAAAATTTATATTGGATTTCAGAAGTGCCAAATGACTCAATTCATGCTGAGATCCAGGTGGACATGGAGCAACATGACAGGC
The DNA here is from genome assembly GCA_013399695.1 of Formicarius rufipectus. Lineage (NCBI taxonomy): Eukaryota > Metazoa > Chordata > Aves > Passeriformes > Formicariidae > Formicarius > Formicarius rufipectus. The sequence continues at coordinate 2,272,799 of VXAU01006131.1, read as the reverse complement.
AAATGGTGATTGTCCTGATTTACCCGAATACATTTTCCTGCATAAACAGTGTGAAAACAATCTATGGGATCAGTCCCATAAAAGATTACAAACAAGGTCACTCACATACATAGGTTGGGCTCCTTCATTTCCAGTCTTGCTGTAGTTTGCCTCCTCTGCGGCAACACACCTCACCAGAGTAAGGTTTTTGTAAGATACAGCATCGAACCGGCAAATTCTGGAGAAGATGCATGGACAAAGAAGGCATGCTGAGGCATATATGTACATATTTATAAACTAATGCACAGAAAAAGTTACTCTGTCAGAAACACAGAGAATTGTTTGAGACCATACTATCTCAGCTTCAAAGACATGGGAGAAGAGGAGAGACAAGAAGACAACACAATGCTAACCCACTTGTGTTACAGCACCGACAGCAGCCGGCCTGAGAGGGCATCAGTCTGAAAGCAAACAGGGCAATCAGTTGCCACTGACAGAGGGATTTTTGATTGATTTTAAATTAAGGTCACTGTCCCCAGGCCATGGCTAGATTTGATTATTTCTGTCACATTTTAGAAAGGTGACAGAAACTTCTTTGCAACCAGTGACTCTCTCTCTTCAGTGACTCAATGCATAACGACGGTTTTTCCAGTGGGTTTTGATGATTCCAACTTCCAAGATGGGCCATGTATTGGCACAGCACCAATGTTCTCCCACTGAAAGCCACTCAACCCTTTTAGTACTCAATTCTGTGCAGTAAGGGCATCCAGAAAGCTGTAGACAGCACAAAGTTAACCTATATGTGACATTAAATCTGAGAAGTGCATTCACTGCTGGTAGGTAACTGGTGACTGTCAATGTGCACCTAGGGGAGAGTGCAAGAATGGAGCAAGCCCAGCCGTGAACCATTTGTCATGGAGGGACCTTTCTGAGCCAGCTGTGATTTGGCTGCTCTCCATGGATTTCCCTCCTGTAAGTTCATTTATTCTTCCCTCAAAATGACATCAACTACCTGCTGTCAGATGGCAAAGGGCTCCCCAGTCATGTTTCTGTGAAGAATCACCTCTGTACAGTCAGGCAAGGCAGTCCCCTCTGCTTTTTGTGCTTGTAGCCAAGGCCAGCAGTCCCTGCTCACTGTCTCCGTGCTGCTCAAGATTTAAAGAATATCCATCACATCTCTCCTCAGGTGCTTCTTGCCAGGCTGCAACTGCCTAACTGGAAAATCCTTTCAAATCATGGATCCTCGCTGTTAGTCTGCTCCAAATCTTTTCCAGCTCTAGTTTCTTTTTTGAAAAGGTGAGACTAGAATTCCAGTAATATTCAGAGCACAGATCCAACATTCATTTACAGACCAATCTAAAATCTGTTTTCCTTGCCATTGCTCTCCTAACAAGGCCTGACATTTGACTCACTCTTTTGGCCACATTGAGCATGGAGTTGACATTTTCCAAGCTGTGCTTGTCCCTGGGCTCTCCACCTGGGGGAAAGTGATGGTCGAAATCCTTCCGTGACGATGAGCAAGAAATAAATGACCAACTGGAATTGCACAGTTGTGCTGTTTGGGGAAAAAAAAAATAAGCCTCTTGGAATAATAGTAGTGGGTATTAAATCCCAAGATGCTACGAAATTCCCTCTCAGGCAGCTTGACCTAAATTCCTATGGGCAATGAGGAAGCCACATATTTGGAGCATTTGAAAGAAAACTAGACAAATACCCATAAATTATCATATGGGGGACATTCCTACTCTCTTTCGGAAGATGGATTAGGCAGATGACCTACTAAATTCTTTTTTTCTTCTTTCACTAATTCCTACGATGTCATGAGTGCGTGTGCTTTACCCTTTCTTAAATCATAATCTGTTTGATCCAGCACCAGTCAAAGGTTTTGAAAACCCCATTAAACCGCAAGAGGAAATCTCGAGCGGTTTGCTAATATCAACAGAAATCCAGATGGAATTACAATCATCTTTTATGTACATTCGAGAGCATATTATGTAATACTAGCCATGGATTTAGTTTAATGCACCTCACCTTCCAATAAGCTGCTGGCGACACTTAATAGCGATTTGAAACCTACAAAAAAACTCTTGCCCTTGACAAAACCATTTTAAGCCCAGAGTCTGCGGTCTAGGCGCTTGGGATATCTGGAATCATGGGAAAACGGGGACAAGGGAGAGTCAGGATGGAAAAAACGGGGGGGTTGGGGGGATTAAAAAAATGGGAAAGAGGGGGGAGGCGGGGAACTAAGAAAAACAGGAAGTCAGAAACGTGGTCAGTCTGAGATCGATGCAGAGACAAGGTCAAAACTTCAAGCAAGCAGGGAGCAAAACATCCGTAAGATTTATTAACAAGGATGACGCTGCCTGCTGCAGCATCCTCCCGCGCGTCGCGGCTGTCCCCGGCGCGGCTATGCGGGACCCCCGGTGGTCCTTACCCCGCG
>VXAU01006131.1:2226584-2270173 GCA_013399695.1 Formicarius rufipectus | reverse complement strand
GCTTTGTGCGGGTTGTCCCGGCGGTGGGGCTGCGGCGGTGGGGGGGGGCGCGGAGGGACCGCGGCGGGGAGAGCGACGGGGCGAGACCGTGACCACAGGGGCACAGCCACCCACCCCCGCCCATCCTCCTCCTCCTCCTGCCTGCGCAACTTCTCCAAAATCACGCCCGTGGGTGCGCGGGGAGGAGGGAGCGCGGCGCGGCCGGCATCGCCCCCCGCGCGGTGTGGGTCCTGCCCCGCGGGGAGCAAAACACGCGCGGCGGCGCTGAGCGCACGGGTCCGCGCTCCGGGAATAGCAGGGTAGGGAAAACGTAGGGTGCGTTTCAAGACGGGACGACTTGGGGTCCTTCGCGTAGCGGGTCACAAGCGAGGAGCAAGGCGAGAATTTACCCTTCCGAAGTTGGGGCAGAAATTCCTCCTGCTGTCGCCTGGCTTCCCGGCGAAGTCTGCCGGGAGGATGGACTGTCACCTGCGTTCCCCCTCAGTGGGTTTTTCTGGATGAGGCTGTGGCGGGGCGTGGGGCGTCTGCGCCGGTGTCGCAGCGCTCGGGGCGTGCGTGGCCGTGGGTGCCTGCGTGAAGTGTCGTGCTCCAAAAGTTCTGCATCCCTCCGGGGAGATGCCGCAGGGTGCAAGCGCACTGGGCGGGAGTCGCAGGGCAGTTACTCTCCTCTCGTTCTCCCCCACCCTCCCCTCTTTTTTTAAGAAATTGGTTTGGCTTCGGTTTAGTTGCTGTTGTTGATGGTAGTTTTCTCGCGTGCCATTCTCCACCAGAAGTATTTTTAAAAAATAATGCTTAAAATGCAGGATTCGGAGGATACATTTTGTCTAGTGGGGATGTATTGTTAAAGAGGAAAGAGTATCTGGTTGCCCATTAATTCTTCAGGTGTTTTCCGTTTAAACTTGATGAGGAAATTTTCTTTTTGCTAAGTAACCTTTCATGCAGTTTATTACTGGCAGATCGGCTTAGCATTCAAAGTAAATATCTCCTCACAAATATGCTTCTGATTACTAACATTATGCCTGAAATCAGCACACCTCCATGTTTTTAATATGTAAATTTGGAAAAGCCTTTCCTTCCATTTCATGACTCTGTGAGTGGCCCTGGTTAATCAGATGTAACTACAGTAACTAGTGCAGGAGGCTGCTGATAGCCACTGCAATTTCCTGTGCCACTCTGCTAGACCAGCCTGATCAATTAATGCATCTTTGCTATTTTGTCCTTAGTGTCTCTGATGAATTTTGTAGCATTTCTGTGAGAGCTCCAACAGGGAGATGATGAAGTCTCTTTCACCTTCAGAGATGATTGAAGCCAAATTTGAAGAGGGGATAACTGCTTGAGTTAACTGGAGAGTGACACTGAGTTTCCATATATACATTAAATTCTGGAGGCAGTCGAGTAGCCAGAGCTATCCAGGTTAGACTGGAAATCACCTCAGTGATGGGTTTTGCAGGGTCCTGAGGAAAAAAAGCAAGTGATAAGCTTTTGCAACACATGTGGATTGCATTGCAAGCATGGGCTGGAGGATGGAGGGAGTCGTGTAGTGGGCATGACCTGTGCGATGTGCAGGTCGTGCTGAACACCCTACAACTTCAGGAAGCTGAAGTTCAGAGCCTGCAACGATATGAGTTACAGGGGGGAAAAAATGCATTTGCATATAACAAAGGTGGCTGGCTCATCTCCTGCGTGAGGAACTCTTTTAAAGAAAAAATTAAAAAAAGAAAACCTGGCTCCTGTTTCTACCTCTGACACAAACTGCCAGTGTGTAGCTGTGGGCAAATGATTTCATGTTTCCCTCTCTCCCTTCTCATCTCTGTGTGACCCACCAAGGGGTCACCTATCCTGAGCCATCAGTTCAGACCCCAACTTGAGCCCTTTACCTTCCTCCAGCTGCCTTGCACTCGGCAGTCTGAGTGGTACCTCTCTGCTCCAAGGAGGTAGTTTGACATTCAAATGCTGCTGCTGGAGCCAATCATACAGACGTAGCAGCCTCGAAGCAACTCATCAATCTCTAATCCTATCCCTCTTCTAATCCAGTCATTCTCTGCTGCTAATCAAATCTCCTGGCCTCGTTGGAGCTGTGTTTGGCTGCGTGCTCGCCCTCGTGTCGGCTTGCCTACATCAAGGCAGGGAAGCAGTGGCAGTGAAGATGGGCTGAGCATCCCCAGCTCTTCAGGACAGAGATTGTCTGTCACTTGAGGTTATAAAATCCATAGCATGAGGGGCCTGGTGTGATTTAGAAATACAAATTGTAGCTAGAGGGTAAATTGCAACAGCATCACAAAAAAAAAATGGCCAGAAAATGACACCTCGGGCGTTCCTGCACAGCCAGCTGTGTGCATGTCGGGAGGGAACGGAGGTGGAAGGGTGCAGCTCCCTCGGCGTAACAACGGCGTTCTTATTTTAGCATGGAAGACAGCCAGAGATAAGGAGTGGTTGTCATCCAGCTGGTTGGAGGATTAGGGGGAAAAAAAAAAAAAAGAAAAAGAAAAGCTGTGTGGAAAAATATTTTGATGTAGGTATTAAACGGAAAAAGAAGCAGATAACCTTGCAAGTGATACACTAGCTATGTAAAGCTGGCAGTACAACATCTCTCCCATAAAATCCAGAATGATGCTAATTAAGCCCAGACCCTTTTAAATGACACAGGGCTTTATTTATTTCAGATGTTTCTAGGTCCTAAAGATGGGGCCAAATGTGAGGAGTTTGATGTGGCAGATAGTTTAACCCCAATTACTTCTACATAAATCACGTGATTGTTACAGGAGCTGAGTACATCTGATGGGTGTCCCAGAGCTACTGATTTAAAAAAAAAAAAAAAAAAAGGATCCTTCAAAAAAGTCCCCTGAAAAATCTATGGAAGTGCAGGTGTGGTTTTATGGGAGAAAGGTGGCCATCATCTCCAGTGGCAGGAGGATGGGAATGTGGGAGCTGTTGTGGTGCAATGTGCCCACTGGTCTGTGTGCACAAGCAGCTGAAATGGTGGCTTTGTAGAACAGGCAGCTGGAGAAAGGGACATAAAATGGGAGCTGACAAATATTCTTGTTATGAAACTGGGATGAATAAATGATTTATGGGGGTGCTTGCTTTTATTTTATTTTGAGAGGAAGGAGACTGTTGGTGATGTGCAGTGCTAGCCACGAGTGGCTTTGTTTTGAGATCAGACTGTGCTGGGTCATGCCTCTAGAAACAACATCTACAGAATAACAATACAGTAAAACACATTTTAGCTTTGTTTGAGTGTCATAGACTGTCTTCAGGAAGAAGTTTTCCTTCTCATATGTTCAAAGCCATGGACCTAAATCCTCCCAGCAGACTCTGGATTTCAAAAAGGTGGCTGTATGAGAGGTCTAGGCTGAGGGATCATTGTTAGCTTGTCTTGGTTCTCTTCAGGAATTTCCTTTCCTGGGTTTGCAATATTGCCCGTCCCTTCCAGGGCACTGAACTACTGTGTAAATAGGCCACTCTGTGGGTGAGGTGATCTGCTGGGTGATTTAGTGTTGCTTATTAGTTCTGGCTTTCCTTCCTCTGCCCTCCCCATCCCCAGTTCTATCTATGATGTCCTTTAATGTGCAGAGCTGTAACATGGGTTAGGTGAGTTTACAGGGTTGTGTCTGTAGGATTTTGCCATCCTGTGGATGGCTGGATGTCCTGGGGGACCCATGTGGCAGCTGCCAGTCCACACTCAAGTGCCAGCTTGAGGTGTGAGTGACTGGATCTCTCTGAACGGGACCTGTTTCCAGTACCCTTTTGTATTTCCTAGCTAATAGAATCATAGACTTGTCAGATTAGAGGGAACTTTTAAAGGTCATTTAGTCCAAGCCCCCTGCAGTGAGCAGGGACATCTTCAACTAGATCAGGTTGCTCAGAGCCCTGTTCAGCTTGACCTTTAATGTTCTCAGGGATTGGGGCATTTGCCACCTCTCTGAGCTGCCTGTTCCAGTACTCACCACACTCACATTAAAAAATATCTTCCATATATCTAGTCTAAATTGACCATCATTTAATTTAAAAGCATTACCCCTTGTCCTAATGCAACAGGACCTGCTAAAATGTCTGTCCCTGTAGTCTGTCCCTGTCTCTCCTGTTGGTGCCCTTCAGGTACTGGAAGGCTGCTGTAAAGTCTTCCTGGAGCCTTCTTTTCTCCAGGTTGAAGAGCTCCAGCTTTCTCAGCCTGCCCTCACAGGAGAGGTGCTCCAACCCTCAGATCATCTTTGTGGCCTCCTTTAGACCTGCTCCAATAGGTCCTTGTCTTTCCTGTGCTGAGGATCCCAGAGCTGGATGCAGTACTCCAGGTGGAGTTTCCCATGAGTGGAGGGTGCCCTCGATCCCACTGTCTGTCAGTGATGAAGAATTAAAGAGCACCAGTCCCAGTGTGGACCCGTGCAGGACACCACTCATCACCATTGGGCATGTCGTTGTTTGGAAGTGCTTCTCTGAGACATCAGATACAGGGCTAAATGTTCTCAAGAATTAAACAAAAGGCCTGGGTTAGGTCTCCTGTTCCCTTCACCCTCTTCCAAAAAAAACATTGTCCTTCAGTGTAGTAGCTGTCACGTCCCTGTATTACTTGCACTCCCATTAGAGTGGCTAGAGAGCAGCCACTATAGCAGGAGGAAGGCCACTGCTGTTGACCTGAAGGACAAGCTGGGTGTGGGTTTAGGTTCCCCCCTGCCTCCCCCACGGCAGGCACAGAGGTCTCAGAACAAGCCCCAGTACTGACTGCATCCGTAAATGTCTAATCATCTTATTGAGTCAGTGATTGTGAGTGAGCTCTGACTGGCAAGAGAGGTGAAGGAAGTTTGCTGCAACACCTCAGTAAGCTTTAGTGGGGCAGGTGCACCCCTGAACGTGCTAGTCACAGTTCCAAATTCGTTTGGTGGGGCTGATTTTGAGACTAATCTCTCTTTGAATGTCTGCAGGTGCTTCAGCTTTTCAATTATTTCTGTGCTTTTCCTGTGACATGGAAGCAAAGAGGTGGGAGAATTTCAGTGGGCACCAAGAGGGCCAAGACGGAGATGGCTTTCACTTGCCCTGGCAGCCAGTGTTCCCCTTGCAGCAAAGCCACGTTATTTGGAGGAGTGCAGGTCTTGCATTCCAGCAAAAAAATAATTTGTTAATGGCCAGAGAATAATCTCTTTCCTCCAAAAAGCCTCTCCAGCTGCATTGCACCAACTGTTCTTTTTCAGCCTCTGAATCCTTAATGACAGTAGCAGCTAATTTCTCTTTCTGTGTTTTTTTAACTGCAATGTCCTATTTTCTCCGAGTTTATTGAGAAAATAATAGAAGTAATTACATAGCTACTTGTCACCTTTCAGAGAAGAAAACTTCTCCCTGGCTGAATGGCCAAGTTAGTTACTTGGTGACTGACTCAGACAATAGCAACTTTTTGTAGCTCATCAGCTATTCATCTGTGCTTAGTGAGTAAACTAATTAGCTAGAGGAATGCTGCTGAAGTTACAGTCCGTGGCTATCAGAACACATTGAATAAACTAGTCACAAGCAGTGTGACAAAGGCACTTGTACATTATATTGCATGTAAGCAGAAAATCAAAGAAACACGAGTGACAGTGTGCAAAATGTGTATTCATTGTGTTTATTTTCTTTTAAATTTGATTGTCTTTGAAAACTTATGTGATAATACTGCACAAAACTCTTCCTGGTTTAAGAAAATGTTAGGTGGTCCATATATATCTATCATAATCAGGTTAAAGAAAAGATAGTGAGGAGCACTGAACTAGAAAGGGCATTGAGAATGGAAGAAATGGAAAAATAAGTGAAATGTGAAGTATTTTTGTGTTTGCATGATACATGTCTTTCTGGTTGTTGGTGATGGATGACTTGCTGTAGAGCTGGATCCATGCAAGGCCACTGCAAAGCAAACAGGAAGGGCAACACATTGTTTTTTGACCAGGATTTTCTTAACCAAGAAGTCAGGCGTCACTGTCTGAATAATAGGTGCCTTTATCTCCAGCCTTGGTGATGAAGCTGGAGATCAGAAGGCAGCTCTTGGCCAGGAGGTCTGCCCTGTTCACAGAGCCAAGCTTTGCTCTTCCGTCTCTGGGATGCAGAGGAGAGGCCAGAAGGAAGTAGGAGCATATGTGCAGATATGTTATTGTACTTCTTTTCTCCCTCCAAATTGTTATATACTTACCAGGGAAGAAAATGAGAAGGATAATTCTTTGTTTGGAAGAATCTTGTCTGTGTTACTGTCTTGGGCAGCAGTCTTTGGGGTTCTCAGAGACAGTTGTTGCAGGTGTCAAGCCCGTTGAACTCATTGTATGGCATACCTGGCCTTGGGGGAGAGTTTTCCACACACACCACAGGAGAGCAGTTGGATCAGTGAGCTTCACTGATCAGTGGAATCATGGGTCTGCAGCCATGGAAGGTCTCCTGGTGTGACACCAAAGGGTCCCTTCAGCCCAGGACACTCTCTACTGGAGAAAGCATGTAGTATGTAGATATAAATAAATATATATGCATAGGCAGACAGTGTGTGCGTGTTTGCACAAGCATATCCTAGGAGAAGGAGTGCACTGAGAAGCCTTTCTGTTGTAGTGTGACATGCTGTTTATTTGTCTCTGGTCTTGAGGGGACAGATGGAGTCACCTCTTGCCACATCACGACCGGAGGACCCATGTATGGTTAGGGTGGATTCACAAGGCTTCTGCAATGGAAGAAGTAGGGCTGTGTGTTACAGCTCTTCTGTGTTGTGTGTGCAGGGTACACGGAGGGGTGTTGTTCTCTCATGGGACTGGTGGTGCCAGGCTCGGTATCTCACATCTCCCCATACTGTTGTTGCTAAGCGTGCTTGGCCATGCTCCAGTTGTTGTAGAACCAGAGTAATGTAGGTAGAAGAAAACAGTTGCAAGGCATTTACTTCCCTGCCCCGTGAGGGAATGCATCTGCCTTCGGTTTGGGTTTGACGTTCAGGTCCTTAACTGATTTCTTTTTGGATGCTTGGGTAGCAGCTGTGTTTAGCTATGAAATCATCACTTGTCTTTTAGGATACATTTTGGCTGTCACCATAGCTTTCTGCCTTCTAAAGAGGAGTATTAAATTGATGGGGGTAGCCCTGGATGCCATCAGATGCTACAGACAGGAAAGTGTAAACAGCATATGGCTGTGCACCGTGGATCCCCACGTTCAGCATGTGACCCCAGAGCTGTGCAGTGACCCTCCTGGAGGAGCCAAGTACAGCTTCCTACCAGAAATGGTCAGTCAAGAGTCTAGGTGGATGCCCTTGATCATGGACAGGCTACAGACATCTTAGATTTGCTTTGATTACTGGAAAGCGTGGTCAACACTCTCACTGTGTATTTGCTTTCTGATGGAACTGAAGAGCTCTTTCCTTTGAAGCATAAAGACCCAAGTATTTTGGGACCTGATGAATCTGAAACCACTTTCCTTCAGAAGAGGTGTCACTGCATTTCCAAGGCGCTAAAGTTCTCAATCTAGCAGACTTTTATTTTTAAAGAGGAAGGGGGTGTTTTTATTAGAGTTTCCTGTTTTGAATTCTTTGGTTAAAGGGTATGAAGTGGTCAGAGGAGAGAGAGTTATCATTTAGGTCAGGGTTGTCTCTTTGTATTTTCTTATTTATATACATAATGCACATGTATTAATTATTTTCACAGATATAGTATGTATTTTGATTTAGCAGTTTTTCACAGTTCTGTCTAAGGCTGCTACTTTAAGGAAATCTAAATGTGGTTTCCTGTCAGGAGTAGTTTAGATGTAGCTGGTCCTGCCTGAGGCTGAGGGATAGGTTAGATGACTTCTCAAGGTCCTCTTCAGTACCTTTTCTGTGGTTCTAGGCAGGTACTCAACAAAACAGATTCATAGTGGGTTGTGATGATAATGTTGAAAGGGTTTTGATCCAGCATTTAACTTAGACATTTGTTTAAAAAGGAAATAATAGCTAATTGTAGCTCAGTTACTTCTGCTGCGTTGGACAAATGTTGCTTTAAAGAGGAAAACAACTGATGTTACATTTTTAAACTAGCACTGTGATATTGCTGTGATTAATTTTTCCAGGAGCTTTGTGTTTTTTATATCTGCTTAAGTGTATTAACATTTTAAAAGGTCAAAGGTAAGCTTTAAAATGGATGCCAAATTAAGATGGATGGGAGGAAAATGACATTTACTTCTTGTTACTGCACATTGTTTGAATTTGACCAAAGGCAAAAACAAAACAAAGAACAGCCCTCCCCCCCATACGCTCACACGCACGCACATATGTGTGCATGCATGGACGGACAGACAGTCTCATTCCCACCACCTGCCTTCCCTGCACACCTGGTCTGGGATAATCTTATCCATCAAGGCTGATTAGTAATGGTAATCATCATTATCATCCTAACAAAATGAGTAGTCCAGTGTCTAAATTTCCAGGCAGCCTCTGTATCCCTTTCTGAAGTATATCATTTAACTGGTGTGAGTGGACACTGTAAATAAAGTAGCTAAAATATTTATATTAGGAAAATACAGCTAATGGGAACCATAACCACATTATCATTTCCTGCCCTTGCTGCATTTGAGATGATGATTTCATTGAGGAAGGGACTGTACCCTCATCCCTATTCATGCAGTTCCTTGCACACCAAGTTCCTGTGAAAACAAAGACTAAACTATGGTGGGTACGATGCCTTTGCTTCCAGTGGGAATGATGGCCAGTTCCAGAGGAAAGCAAGGCTTTAACAGAGCTGCTCTGTGAACATACCCATGTGCAACAGCTTTGGTTTCAGACAAAGTAGCGTAGCTCAAGGAAGGACCAAATCTGATTTATGTCCGTCACTTCCACTCTTGCCTTTAAATGATGATGGGGGGCTAGGCTGGTGATGTGCCCTGTGCCCTCAGGATCTCAGCCACTGCCTCGTTTTTGTGGGTGTTGCTTCACAGGACAGATTCATTCCCATTACGTCATGAAATCTTCTTATCCAATGTGGGATTTTTGGGGTTTTTTGTTTGCTTTTAAAAAAAAGGTGAAAAACCCCAAAAATTTCTTCAAATCCGTCTTCTTGCTAGTGGCTCATCAGGGATGATTCAGACAGCATCCTGCATCAGCCTCTGGCTTCCTGAAGCACACCCCAGCCTAGTGGACAGCAAGGGCTGTGTCACCCTGGGAAGAGCCACAGGGTGCCAGCTGTGGCTGAGGCAACCAAGGAAAGGCAGCGCTGCAGTTCCCGTGGCCGTACTTACCCACCACCCTCTGGCAGAAGACATTCCAACCCTGTGATGCAGGGGAAAGTGGGAAAATCCCTCTTGGGCTCCCTCATCGGGAGGAGCTGCCCAGGGTAGAGCATGGGGACAGGGAAGGGAAGAGAAGGACTGGACTCCCTGAAGGGAGAAAGCTGCAGTGCTCAACCTTGCCCCTGCACAACAGCCTGAGCTGTGTCTGAGGACAGGATAAGGGATGGTCAAATCCTCTCCTTCTCCCCAAGAAGCAGCAAGCTCTCCTAAACATCCCTTTCTGGGTGCTGAAAATGTTTGTCTGACCAAAATGGAAAAAGTCAATTGCTCAAACGCTTTGTTCCAGCACGAAAATGTATTTTTCATTTCAAACTGAATGGATTCTTTAAAGGCTTCAATGCCCTCTAAGTGGAACAAACTAAGCAGTTTTATTTTTTCATTTTACCAAAAAAACAAAAGTGGTTCTTAAATCACTCAACCCAAACATTTCTTTTTAATTTTTTTTTCCCCCAGCCTGGCCACTAAAGCAAAAAAATTCATTATTTGCATAGCTCTAATTGCAGTGATTAAACAAACACAGCAATCGCCGACCCTTTGCAGAGCCTCATCACAGCCCCAGAGCCAGCTTGGTCTGTATTTTGTCAGCAGTGAGAGATCGGTGCAGCTTTGTGTAGGCTGAAAATAAATTACCGACTTTCTGGTATTTTTTTTTTCCCCCTGATACACTATCAGTTCAGAGAATGAATAATTTTGCCCTTTCTCTTGCTAGCAGGCTGAGAGATACCACCCTGTAGTGAACCTGGCACAGTTTAAAAAGCATTTGGGTTTTCAGTGCTGTGTGCATGTGTTACACTGAAGTTGCAACCTCTGGTGCTGTTATTAGAATAGCGTGAAGGGTTGCTCTTCTTTCAGTAATACCCATATTAACAGAAAGAGGTGAAAAACAAGCATCTACATCTGTCTTGGGGTTTTTTTTCTGGGAAGGTGGCAGGTACCTGAAGATGGGTTGAGGAAAATTCTGTCTGGCTACAGTTCCATCAAATAGGAACAAACAATTTTGTGGACATTTTTTAATGACATTTATTTATAGCAGGTAGTGCACAGGCGGCTGCTATTTCTCAGCACGCTGGAAGAATGTTCTCCAGATGGTGCTTACTGTTTATGCTTTTATTCACTTCGCTTGAACACAGCAGCACTCTCCACAAAACACGGAAAATTGGAAAATAAAAACAATTATGTTTTTACAAAGTGCCATGTGATTTGCTGAAATGTCTGAGTTGACTGATGAGCCGTGCGCGGGGGCAGCGGGAGGGATCACGCCTGTCACAGGAGCCCCACACGGGTGACAGGCATCGCCCCAGCTGAGAGGGACTCACCCCAAAAGGTGTCGGTTTGAGCAGGGCTGTTAATCCTGCCCTTGTGTCTGTGCCTCTTCTGCCTCCCTTTTCCTGCACGGGGATTCGACTGAATGTAGAGAAGGGGTTATAACAGCGATATTTTTGTCAGGTTTTCAGTGACTGTGCAGCCCCAAGGTGAGAGAGACATGAGACAAAGCATTTCATAAACATTGCCTGTGCCATCGTGTTCCTTTGACTTCTAATCTCAGTGAAAAATAGAGAATTAAGGCCTTTGGCTGGTCCCTCTGAAAGCAATAGTCAAAGTCAGAATTCATCTCCTAAAGGATCAGTGTGGTTTGTGATTTCTGTTGGCTACAGTAGTGAAAATAGATATCCAAATGGTGGGCATGCTCTAGCAGCTTCTGCAGTTATGCAGCTTCTGTAGGACTACTCACACAAAACATTTTCAGACTGAGAGCTTTAAATAAAAGACTCTGGAATCTATAGAATTTTTTCATTAAAAATTCTTGTGAAAATTGGGAAAATAATTATTTAAATGTCATTAAAAAAAATAAAAATCACAAACAAACAAAAAACCAACAAAAAATCAACCTCCAGGCAATTATTAAAATAGATGTCAACAAGCAGGGGTGGGGAAGTATTTTTTATTAATTTTTTATATATTTATCAACATATGTATGAAAGAAATAAATATTTCTGGCTTCTACTAAAAAAAGCAGACCAAGAAAACAACAAACCTGCAGCACTTCAGAACAGTTTTTCAAATAGCAAAAAAGATACTCCAATTTTAGTACTTCAAACAAAACATGATTATTATTTCTTTGTAAATGTGAGCCTTCCGATTCCTTCGAAAAGTGGTTTAAAGCTGGCAATACTTCTAGTGAAATTAAGTTTCAAGGAATTAATGTGTGAACAGTTGTTCAACTGGTTTCAGGGTTTTCTGCAGTAAGTGGACAGTGCTGCACAGCACTTCTATTCCTCTCCCTTGCCCGTTACCCAAGAGACAGCCCTTTCCCAAGCAGAATTCTTGCTACATCAGCTCCATGCTGTTTATCTTCCCTTGCTCCCTTGGCAGTTATTATTTCTTAATGTGTTAATTGTAGTTCCTGGACCCTGGTGCGTGAGGGTGTGTAATGTTCATGGTAATGATGCCGACATGTTTGCTGGTTCCTGGAACTGCAGAGTGAAAAACTTAGATGTGGTCTGGGCACAGGACATCCAGTAAGAGAAACCAATTAGAAGAATTCAAATAGCATGGAAGGAATAAATTGGGTAGTTGGGAAGAGTAGACATGAGGTTGGGAGGGGTTTTTTTCTTTCTTATTCAGTTATTATTCCTTCTATGGCTCTGGCTTTGTGTGATATATATTTTTTTTTTAATTAAAACTTGAATTATGTCACTTGCTTTCCACCTTTTAACAGTATTTCACAGTAAATTTCATTCCTAATAGCTAGTAGTCAGAGGTAAGGAATGACTTTGCTGAATGATGGGACTGTTAATTATTAAAAAGAAACCTATGGATTTAAAACAAATTAGACCTCATTAAGTGTAGGTCTGTTTCCACACAGACCAGCGGACATGGAATAGCCCCTCTAGGAGCATGGAAAATTGCACAGTTTAGCTGACACATCCCTGGCAGAGATGCTCCTGGGCTGATACGGGGTGCATTCTCTCTTCTGGCTCATGTCAGAGATCCCCAGTCTCTGATCTCAGTTCAAAACCCCTGAGTTTTTTGCATCTCTCCCATTTCTCTCCCATCCCTTCTGTCACCCTCATCCACCCCTCGCACACCACCCAAGCCTCCTGCACGTGGGAGTCCCACCTCACTCTGGAGATGACTGCTGGCCATCAACAGCTGCATCCACCTGGCTGCCTGGGTGGGGAAGCCAGAACCTGGACAATCTTGGTGCTGAGTGGATTGGGTGTTCAGGGTTTAGTGAAGGAAGAAAGACAGGAAAGCTCATCTTCCTTAATTTTGCAAGAGAGGGAGATCTTTGATTTCTGCTTTTGAGCTCTTTCCATGGCCAGGCTGACAAGCTCTGTAGGATAGATCTTTCTATTCCCGGTTAGGGAGGTGGGTTTGTTTGGGTTTTTTGTTTGGTTGGTTTTGAAAGTACATTGTTACCCAAACTCCTCTGTGACTCTTAAGTTGTTTGTACTTCAGAATTTTTCTGTGTGACTTAAGCAAAAATAAGAAGGGCTGAAGTGATTGTTGGAGACTGTATGCTCAAAACATATGTAAGCACAGGATGTTTTATGCTGCTTTTCTGATATTTTTTGTGACAATGGGTGAATGCATCTACAGAAAAATCCTAATAAGGAGAGTGAAATGTGGCCTATAGTGAACATTTTAATTGTGTGTTCACAGGCATGTCATGTATGGTCTTTGCTGTCTTGCTGAGATATCCCCCAACTCTTCCCTGGCATTACAGGCAGCGACACACTCATATCAGGAGAAGAAACGCCCATTCTGCTGGCTAGAAATCAGCAATAACATTTTGACATCTGTGCAACAGTTTAAAATGAATTATTCAGCACATAGATCGTGCTATTTGAGCAGCCAGCACATCTCTGCCCATTTACTACTGTCAGTCCATGGTGGAGATATCATTGATGCCAGTGGGAGCTGAGCACATGGGCTGGGGGTAGGTTTTGGCCCACAGCCTGGAACAGCATTTGACAGCACCCCTGCAGAATATGATAGGAATAATCTGCTTTGCCACCAGCAAAAGGCCGAAAGACAATGCCAGTTTGTTTCTTCTCTAAGAGTATTTTAAACCCGTGCCAAAGAAAGATCTTAAGAATTAAAGAAATCATTAATTATTTGAGTCCTGCTTTAAAGAGTGAAACTCACATGCAATTTTGATGAAATTGATCTATTGCATATGACTCTCCAGAAGCCCTAAACATCTCTTGCCTACCGGGAGTAGACCCAGAGTACAAACTGGCAGCAGGTCCAGGCCAGTCTCCAGCCTCTGCCAAGTTAGAGGGTTGAAGTGAAGCAGTTGCTAATTCCCGTCAGCAAAGAAAATTCATAAGATTCATGATGTAAGCAGCATCTGATTTGGAAAATAATAAGATGATCTGCTGTAAGAGCACACTTTGGGGAACTGCAGATGGGAAACTGGGAGGAGTCCACTCAAGACAGGCATTCATGAGAGAAAGTAGACATTTATCTTGTGTTTAGCTTTCTGATTTGGAAAGGTCGTCTGAATTAAAGCAATATATGTGCAGTGAGAGTGTTAACATCTGCTATTGCAAAGAATGCCTGTTCCCTGTAGCTGCATTTTTAAGTATGAAGTGTGAAACATAGTATGGAAATACTCTATTCTATGGGTAATTGTCCTTTCCTCACCCCCCTTTAAGGTCTATGTTGAAGTTGTTCACAGATGCTTATCTAGCTGGTAAAAATTTAGGACCATTCAGAAGACATTGCAGTGTGCAGCAGTATCATCTGCCCATCATTGCCCGTGCTTTTCAGGTGGCTAACTAGAATTCCAGCCTGCCTCGATTTCTACCTGTTCTTCCATTTATGTGTAAGAGTACCCTATAGTGGACTGATTTCAGTGCTATATGTGAAAAGGAAACACATATTATCCAGGTAACTATAAACCAAATGGCTAGTGTAATGAAAGGTAAGCAAATCCTTATGTCCCCTGAAGTCGTTTTTTAAGCATATAGTTAAATCTTGCATGCAGTAACAGTATATCCTCTGGTAGTAACAGTGTAGCTGTAAAGTTTTTGAACCCCTATGTGTGTTGCATAGCTTTATTTTTCAGAGTCTGCAACAGCTTTGCAGCTACCTGCCAGGTGCAGAATTGCAATGAGTACCATGCAGATCTGGATACTCAGGTGTGGGGCTTCAGCAGGAGGTGGGACCTGGCTTCCTCAGCTGGTCCTAGGCAGGAGTGGTGCTGCAGTGGATGCTGCTGCAGCTGGGTGTGAGCTGGAGAGTGCAGCCCAGTGTGGTTACACCTGTGTGCTACCTTCACAGGGGCTAAAGTCTATTCCAGCTTTTGTAGGGCTTCCATCACCAAAGTGTCTGAACCTCCTTGACATCTTTGGTCCACTCACCATCACTGCACTCCCTTGGGGCAGGAGGATGTTGTCCCCCCTGGGCAGGGAGTAGAAGAGGTACAGAGAGATGTCAAACCCGATTTTAATAGTTATTTTTGTGCCTGCATATGTGGAGACATCTCTGGGGAAGGGTTCCAAGGCACCTGTCTGTGTAGTTAGGACCCTGTCTGTCTTTACAAAGCTGGCTCAGAGAGGCACCATGTGGGAAGCTCATGAAGGGGGCTGTGAATGTGCATCTCCCCAGTGTCAGGGCAGAAGAATGTGCCTTGCTAGTGTAGGGGTGGAATGGTGGGTGAAAGGGAGTGTGCAGTGCAGGAAAAAAAGGAGTAGGGTAAATAGCTGAAGTAATATATGTATGAGGGTGAAGAAGGCTACCTGGTTTTATTGCCACTTGATTGGAAGGATGTGTGTAGCTTGTGTGCATCCATTAATTAGTGATGCAGTTGCTCCATGCTGGCATCAATAAAACCTTAATAGTACATGATACCAGCCCTTGATTGCTTCCTTTTCTCCACATCCCCTTGTGAGGATGTGTGTATATCAGTGCAGCTGTGCCCTGTATACAGTGTATGTGTGCTGTGGCTGCCTGCATAAGAAAAGGACAGTAAAATAATTTAGCAGCTAGTTACCTCCCATGTGATTTTTCTGAGTGTTTATAAAAGGATCTTTGATACACAGCACTCTCTAATGTGCACAAAATAACCAGCATTATTTTCTTTCCTTTTCCTGAGATATATTAATTCCTAAAATGGCTCCTGAACAGGCTTTCCTAGGTATGTGTAGCAACTGCAGCCTAATGGGTTAGCAACAACAACAACAATGAAAAAAGCTCTCCTTCGTTTCCTTTATATGCACATTGTGCAGCTTCTCAAACAGTGCATCAAACACTGCTGGCTGGAAATTTCCAGGCCCATTTCCTGCCTGGTGCATGCTCATAAAGCAAGACTGTCTGTACGGTCTGTAGCTGCAGTACCGCAGAAAGTCAATAAAGAGCTGACCACCTCACCTCTATCAAAAGCAGTTGAGAAGCCCTGCCTCATCTGCCTTATTAAAACCACACTTGACTCCTGCAGAGAAACCTAGCTGGGAACCTTGAAGAGGAGGGATAAAAAAGGAAACTGAAATTGCAGTGAGTATTCTACAGCTAGGTCTTCCAGTAAGGTTAAAGAGTGCTTATTGTAAAATAAACCAAAAAGGCAGCTTCATTAAAACAGGGAAAATGCCTGCATTTAGTGCAATGAACTTCTGACTCTCCCATCTATGGTATGGGACAGAGATTAAGATGATTAGTTATTGCAGCAATGAGCAGATTTAAGTAGCTCCCTAATGGATTTGTATTTTGGATTAAATATGTAAATGTCTATATATGCATGTGTATATATACTTAATCTTTGCAAGAAAAGGCATAGTATAGAAATAGGGACAAGAGATAGAATTTATACTGCAAAATGTATTTTAGTGTCCATTTGAAAGGATGTTTGGGGTTTTTTTTCTTTCCCTTATTTAAGAGTAATTGATTGAGTGTTTGCCAAGCTTTCAGTAGTATCCATTGGGAATCCTCACTCCCACCTTCCCCTGGCCTGCCAGCTTTTTCTCACCTTAAAATGAAAACAGAGAGAACTTTAACAGAAAGATCATTGCTTTAGCTTAATATTGTAAGATTTCAGAGATTGAATTTTCTGATAGTAATGAAATGAACCCTGAGTTGTGCCATGAATTTGATTGCAGTTAATTTGATTTTTGAGATGCTCAACAAAGCTAGCCGATTAGCTTTAATCTCACATACTTTGGATTTGTACAAACTGGTATTTTTATGTATGTATGGGCACAGATAACATGAAAATATCTCTTTGGTAGTTCAGTTGTTTGTAGCAATTATTGTCAATGAGTACTTACTAGCTATAGGTCTGTTGGAAGTAGTATCCATTGAGTTGCTGACCGGTATTCCCACTGTGTTTACTACTTTGGTGGTACAGGATTAGTTTATTTATCACAAAGAAAAGTACAGCTGAAGACACACGCAGACTCTGTCCTGCAGATTTTTCCATCTCTCATTGATCTTAATGGGAGTAGTCATATGACTAGCAGTCAGTCTTGTCAGAAAGGAGTTTTTTGTCTGAAACTCACAATTCTGTTTGTGATTTGCCTCCTCAGACTTCAGGTACTCCTCTTGGTGTAGTATTTGCCAAGAGGCAATAACTGTGGGATGGGGCATTCCCCAAGGTGGTCCCAACGTCTCGCCTGTTCTCCTTACATGATTTATCCTCGGTCAGTAGTTATTAAGATGGTGGAAGATGGCTGTTTATATATATGTGTGTGTATGAATAATACCAGCTTCAGATAAGAAAGTATTTGGTGATGTCAGAAAACTAATAATACACAACTACAGATAACTGGAATAGTGTTATGGAGTCGATCACATGTGGGAAAGACAGGAGGGGAATTCTGCAGCTGGGAGAAAATTTGCCATAGGGAAAAAAGTATGAAGGATGCGGTTTCCAGAACAGAAGAGACACAAGAATGGGGAGGGAAGAGAAGAATGACTGGGGCATGCAAGTTGGGAGTGATGCCGAAAGTTCTCCAGGCGATGGGCAGAGGCTGAGCTGCCAAGAAGATAACTACTATGAGCTGCTCGTGGGAGGTCCTGTGAGCAGGGGAGTGCAAAATCTCAACAGAAGTCAGGGGATATATGACTTAGCAATGCGTGGAAGGGAAACTGCCCATAGATGGGAAAAGGGTTGGACACATGACTGGAGACGAGGCGTTTTGTCTGGATCTGTGCCACTGAAGTACACGTCAGGCAGTTGTGGAGCCAGGAACCAGTCTGTCTCCTTCCAACTTCATCATCCCCAGCAAACCTGCCAGAGGGTCATTTCCTGGCTCCAGTGCAGAGGGGCCTGGGACAGCCCTGCTCCTCACTTGGGTGCTTCTGCCTAAGTCCTATAGAAGGCTCTTGGAGGTCATGGCGAGCTGCCTGCAGGAGCAAGATCAGGGCATGTGCCAGTCCCCTCCTGTCCACCTGAAACATTCACATGTCTGGCCTGGAGTAGAGAGGGGCACTTGCACTGTGACTGATGTGAGAGGGCCCCAGTTTGGGCAGGGTGAGTAGCTGGGTACCAGTGTGTACTGCAGCAGGGAGCTGCTGTCCTCCTGCAGGATGCTGGCATGCCTGCACCTCTGCAGCATCTTCTTGGATCCTGCCAAGTCACAGTCCAGGAGTCTCCCCTGCTTACTACAGGGCAAGGAGAGGCTTTGTTATTAATAGCTTACTATTCTATAGCCTTTGGGTTGTTTCTTTATTTCTTCTCTTTCCTTCATGCTGCTTTTGGTGTCCCCATCTAAAGGCAGTGTGCACAGTTATTTTGGTTGAAATTAAGCAAGCCCATTCAGCAGCAGAGGAAGAGGAAAAAGCATTAAAGAGAAAGCACTGATGATCCCACTATAGTCCCACAGTGCCAAATTTAATACAGAAAATTTGGGGCAGGACAGAAACCTCATCTTTCTCTTCAGGGGGTGCTGAAACACAGTACCCTGGAAATGCTCAGGCAACAGAAACCATTAAAGCACCCTCTTGGCGTGGAGCTGCCCACTCATGCCAGCTCTTTTACCCCACAGGGGTCAATGCTTGATCTTCCATGGCAATCTGTATGCATAGACTCCATGCTACCAGCCTGCACTTGGCACAGCAGAGACATGGGTCTGCATGCTCCCAGAAGGGATGTGCCTTCCCCCATGGCTGAGGCTGGGAGCAGTGTGAATCATCACCAGAAGGGATGATACAGCTTCCATAGTACCACTAAGTTACACTAATTCAGAAGCAGCATGTTCCATGTCTCTCAGCCAATGCCAGCCAGAAAGGAAACAATTTTACACATCAGCAATTTTTTATGATTAATAATATTATCCTGCCTTAATTGAAAAATGGTCTGGTGCCCTTAAGAAAAAATTAAGCTGCAGGAATTAGTATCTAACCTCTTTATAGTAAATGTGTATTCTTACACACTGCGTATTACTGGCACTGCTTTTAGAAAGAATAGTTCCCTGTATTGTAATAAAAAATTGTCCCATGTTGTTTGTAGTTGCGTGGCACCATTCTGTCTGGCTGACTTGGCTTTAAGAGCCCAAATGCTTGAGAAGAAGAAGGGTGAGGATGCCGAAATCCTTTTAGAGGGAATTTATGTACAAACAGGGGAATGATGTGTAGGCTCCAAGCTCTGCTATCAGTTGTTATTGCTAAGAGATATTCACGGGGAGTCGATGCCAGACGGAACATTAGCCATTGCTGGCCTCGGTGCCTTCGTGGGAAGTCGGTCATAAAGTCAGTGAGGGCTCCTGTTTGTGGGATTTTTAAACACCAGTGAATCATTTTACGTAATAAAGCAGTTGTCGCTGGGGTGAGTTTGTGTAAAGGTCTTTGTGAACCACTTTCTACCAAAACAAAGCTTCAGAAGGAGAGAGAGGCAGTGCTGAAGGACAAGGAGATTTGTTGTGCCCAGCAGAGAGCTGGCAGCTTGACTCTGCTGAGGTTTGCCAGGCACGCAGCAGGAGCAGGGAGCTGTCGCCTGCTTCTGCCTGTGACTGCAGGTGGTGCCAGAGACACGGCAAGTCATGGCTTCAAGGCATCAGACTCCTTCCATGGGCCTGGCCCTGGGACTTTGCCTTGTCTGAAGCAGCCCAAAGAAGCTGGGATTAAAGAAGGTGAGAAGGTCCGGGTCTCCAATAGGGATAGCTGGGGACTAAATGAAGTCATTAAATTCCTTTTGGCCGTACTGCTGCCCTGGCATCGTCCATCTCTCCTGGAGGATCCTTGGAGGACCATTGCTTCAGCAGCAGGCTCATGTACATGTGAGGGGTCTGAATGTGACATGTTACAAAGGCCTTATTCCCCAAACCTAGAGCTCTTTAATCAGCTCTCATCAACTTAATTATTGCTTACCCAAATGTTTGAAGGTTGTGCATCCAGCCTCCCTGGAAACGTGCAGTGAAAAATGTAACCTGTGGTGGAATCACTGGTGCTTTCCAGTGTTCCTGGCCAGAAGGGTGCTCTTCTCCATCCTGGAACAGTGGGAGAGTCCTCATGACGACATAGATGCTTTGACAGTGCCATCTTCCTTGGAGGGCAACCTGCCTGCAGTTCAGGGCTGTGGAGGGAGGAGGAAGGTCTGTGGAAGGAGCCAGGAGTGTCAGTGGATGGGGAGGCACACTGCCTCTGTCTGCAGCGGTGCTGGGAGCACAGTGGGGGCAGCCTGGGCAAGGCTGTCCTTCCCTGTGCCTTCCTGGCCACAGCCCTTTGGCCTGTGCCTGCCCCAAGAGGTCCCCAGGACCCTCCCCAAACCTGCTGAGGGAGCAGCAGCAGCAGGTGGGCTGGTACTGGTGGCATCTGCCTGGTGCCGTGCTGCATCGCTGATCTGTTGTCACTGCCTGTGTAGGCTGACCTGGTGCATCCTCACACCCATTTTCTGGGGTCCCTAAATTTGTAGACAAGGTTACCTCCTCCTCTGTATTTCAGCCAGGGTCCCTATTAGAGCAGACAATGAGGAAGTCTGCATTAAAATCCTTCCTTCCATCCCTCCATCCTCTCCTCCTCCCAGCCCCGTCCTCCTTGTCCCTGGAGGAAATGCATGTCTCTGCCAAGATCCTGCCTTGCAAAAGTAAACAATACGAAATTACAATAAAATGTTTTGATTTGCTGGGCCTGACATTCAGAAGCTGAACAACAGAGACTTACAGAAAAAGATCTTCTATAGATAGCCAGTGTGAGAAAAAAATAAATCTCTCATTTTGGGTGTTATTTAGATCCAACCATCACGGCAGCGTGGATGGAGAACAGCAGATTTTGTCACCAAACCTGAAGGTTCTTAGGAGGTTTATACTGCAGCATCTGTCAGCAGCTTTCCGCCTGCTATCTGGTCTATTGCACAGTAATGTCAATATTTGGGAGTCTGTCTCTCTCTCTGTGTATATGTACTGTTGTTGCTTGACTGGGTGGTGTACTGAAAGCCCGCAGAAGGAAATAGATGAGCTGAAACTTGTTTCCTCCAGGGCTCGTCCAAATAATTCAGAAGAAGGCAAACTGAAATGGAGGTGTAATCCCTCAGAGCTGAGCTTGTCAGTGTAGCAGGCTGGGTAATCTGCACTGTCATCAAGATTTGCGGATTAGCTGTAGTGAAGCTAGTTGGCTTTGGCATTTTATTAGGGAAGTTTTCCACAGTTTTTCATCCTCGGTCTTGGTCCTGTGAAATATGGCTGGTGTAGCTTTGTTATGCTTACACCTTCCAACATTTGTGCAAGTTGATGCTGGGGCTGCAAACATCTTATCTGCTGCAGATTTTTAAAATTATTGCTTGTTTATGAAAGACTAACTGGGTCAAAGGCTAATTTTGGGAAGGATCTGCTTTCCACGATGCTAACTAATAAATTCTCATCTGGATATCGTAAGTTACCCAACTGTTATCTCCCAAAGAAGGGATAAAAGCAAACACTATTTATCCTATAATCTGCAAATATTTTGAAAAGTGAACCAGAATATCAATAAAATGGCTTATCATCAAGGTCTTTTAAGACTCTTAAGGACATTTATTTAGAAAGCAAAATGTTAAATTTAGAGGCAAGAACTGTGCAGATGAAGAGGGAATATGTACGAGTGACAGCATTGTAAATTTTCTCGGGGGTTCAAGGAACTGGGGAAGGACACTGTGTCCTGAAGTCAGTCTTTTGCAGAGATGTCTCTGCTGATAACCACCAGTTGTTGTTTCTGGTGACAGTGATCGAGGGGGACAAGGCAAAGAATCACCCCGTGGGCTCCTGCAATGGCGAGCAGCAATGGGGATGTGGCCTGGTTTATTTATGACTCCTAGATGTGCCCTCACTCTTCCTGCAGAGGATGGATCCGTGTCCCTGGAGCTTCAGTTGGTGTCCCCATTGTCCTCTCCCAACCCCTTTCAGATGCCCCCTTGGAAGGCTTGCTGCCCCGAGGGCTGGCACACACAGGGTGTGTGAGCTGGCACTGCAGGACGTGCTCCAGAAACACACCTTGCACAGCAGCCACTGTCTCCGTGGGTCTGCATCCCGAGGGGGTGTCCCACTGCTGTCAGCTCCCCCGGCAGCACAGAGCATGTGAAATGCCTGCCCTGGGACCTCGACTGTCTTGGCTCCCTAAGGAGGCCGTCCTGAAGTCTAACCTTAGACTGCTGTGAGGAAGAAGGACTGAATGGCCAGAGCAAGACTTCTGGGGACAGCCAGGAGGCGTGTGTGGCACAAGACGTGCAAGGCAGGGGTCAGCAGGGACACCAGGACCCACCTTGCAGAGGCACATCCTTGTCCCTCCAGGGCCACTTTCCCCCTCCCTTAGGCCTCTCTCTCCTTCACTGGTGGTGTCCTGCATCCTTTGCTTCCCTGTCAGCCTCCTGTCCTATAGATACTGTAGACAGTGGCATGAGGGCTCTGGTATGTGAAATCTGCCTTAATGCACTGCTTTGTACTTCTGTACAGGAGTACAGAAGTACAGGAGTGAAAGGCAAAGTTTAGGTCAAAAATGATTTACTGTGCTCTAATCCAGCTGAAAAATATAAATAGCCTTAAGTGTTGGACTGCATATTTTAGGGCTTCAGTGGTTTATCCAGCAATTATACCATTGTAAAGGTGAAGTTACTCCTTCATAGGTCTGGGATAACAAATGTTTGAACTGAACCTCTGCTGGGTCCTTCTGCTTCAATTAATTTTAGTGAGAGAAGAGGGCACAATCAGCAGAAATGTCCTGGACTGGGCACCTTCCAAGTGCATAGGTTGGTTTGGGATAAAGCAGCAGTTCCTGTAGCATGTATTCCTGTGATCCAAAAGATGGAGAAATGTTAAAAATACAAGTTTATATATGTGTGTGTGTGTGTGTGTGTGCGCACATGTGGACATACAGTCACGTTGCTGTTCTTATAGAAGGTAAATATCAATTTTGAATCTGAATATTGATGTAGCAATTTAGAAATAGCTTTCCAAAAGAGGGTGTCTGCACTGTTATATTTACTAGCATAATGAAATCAGACAACCTTTGAATCCATAAATCACAGTACAATGTTTGCCATGACAATTTCTGTGGTTGAACTGAGCAAGCAACACTATCCAACGAATTTTATTAAATCAAAGTAATGAAATTGAAAATCTGTATTGACTCTTCTTTGATTCTTTCAGGTTCTTTTACATTTTGTCTGAGAATATATCTTGTTTGTTTTTAAGACTCCATTTTCCTAAGTTTACTTCTCAGATTGGAGATCATCTGTTAAATCGTGCAACCTTGGGGTGTAAATCTGGGGATGCTCTCTGTGGTGTTTACTGACTGCAGCATAACACATTTTTTAATAATCTTCACTATTGTGCTGATTTGAGAATTTGAAGCACAAAGTGGGTCTAAGCAGGCCACAGGAATTTGTGACTTCAAGGCAATGATACGAAATTTCTTAGTGGCTTAGTAAATTACAACATGCATTTAAAGTTGGGTTTTGGTCATTGCAAAAAATGCTGTTCCTTGGGAATGGCTTCAGTGTAATATTCTTTCCTTCTAGAAGACAAAGTGCAAGGGGTTTGTACATGGGAGTGACTGCAGGCAGAGAGTAGAATATTTTCCTTCAAGAGCCTTATATTGTCCTCAGTGTATTTTCATTCCACACAAACTCCTGCAATTTTAGCTGAGAACAGTTTTGCAGATCACACTGTGGGATGCCCTGGGACTCCACTGCTTGCTTTGTTACTTTGTTTGAACGTTCAGTCCAGATCAGACCTTCACAGCTAGATTGTGGAGAGCCCATGGAGGTCTGTAAAAGAGCATGGTCTGCCCAAGTACAGTTATTTACATGACCTGTCTTTCTGTGGTACTGTCAAGACACCCCAATTCTTTTCCAGCTTTCAGAGTTATGAAAACAGATCACTTCTTCTGTTGTGGTCAAAGGAATGTTTAGAAACTCAGTATACTGACATCCCTCAAGGAGTGTTCTTTCTGCACGCCAAGAGCACTGCAAGCAGCTCTTTATTTGTCAATATTTTCTGTAGCTTCCCTAACGCTCAGTTTTCCATCACTTCTATTTCTGGGCTTCTCTGCAGCTTCATTCATCTTATCCCTTGAGTCAGCAGCCCTAGGTTTTCTTCCTCCATTCACCTCTTCATCTTCCCAAGATCAGTCATACGTATTTTTGGATTTTGGGGCTTTTTATGTGTGTGTGTTTGTGTGTTTTGTTTTGAGGTGGGGTTTTTTTGTTTGGTTGGTTTTAGTTTTGTTGATTGTTTTTTTTTAAATGCCCAGAACTCTCTGTGTCTTGCACCCTGCACCATCTCCACTTTCACAGCAGTCTCCAGAACTGGATTCCCCAAACCCTCTGCTGGTGCCACATCTCCATGTGCTACCACTTCCTTCCTCTGCAGCTAGTCCTAGGAATAAATCATGAAGCATGTCAGCATAGTGGCCTCTCTTGGGAGGATGTGTGAAGTTTGCAGTGAATGGTGGTGTTCTGCTAGAAAGCGTTTGGTGACTGCTATCAAGTGATCCTTTGATCTGGAGACAACTCAGAGGTCCCCACAGTTCTGCGATACAGATGTCAGGAGCTCCGAATCCTTCCTTCTCTTTTTGCTCCTTGCTTCACTTTTTTGGGGGATGCTCATGTTCTCCACAGGGTTGGTGTCCAGCCTGCTTGCAGAGGTGTCCACATCCCTGGCGTTGATCCACTACAGCTCTCTGCAGCTGTTGCCCCAAAATCCCACCGAGTTGAATGTAGGGTTTCACAGCCTGTGGGACCTGATGATAGGGCAGAATGTGTTTTTCCATAAGGATGAGCAGCCGACTTCCAAGGCACTTGAGTAGAAAGCTGTTACACCTACTCGAACAAAGCCAAACCCCAATATTTAATCACTTAGAGCTGTATTTCTAAGGAAAAGGGTTCCAGTGATCTCACACCATCCAAAAAATGATGTGGCAACCTGATCTTGCAAATATGCTGAACAACACTTATGTTCAGACACTTGTGCTCACTCATCAGCATGATGATCATCTCTGGGTTAGTAATAGCTCCTTTTTTTCTTCATTTATGCCCCAAATTTAGTCTGTATTGGAAATCGTGGCTGTCACATGTTTAAAACAGATTTTTTTTCACTGTGCGTATGGGGGAAGGTAAAGGAAGTGATAAATCTCTAAAAAACAGTATGATAAAATAAATCCCCTCTTACTAGGGGACTAGATAATGAGCTTTTTACTCCTTTGGGGCCTTGATCTGTAGCTAGCCCTGCTGACTGTGAGATGACTTCTGCTGCAGCAGGGCTTGAAGTGCCGGAAGCTGCTCTCTTGCAGTCACACAGGAACCCTAAAAACTGAAGCTGTAGGTGACCATATCCAGTGAATAGCTGGTGTGCTGTCCATCAGCAAGGAATAGATTGAAAAAAAAGCAAACAAAAAGCAATCAAAAAAAACCCTGGTAAAAACTAGCCATGTTTGAAAAAATCAAGTAAAAACTTTGTGGTTTTGAGAATTTATGACTTTCCTTTTCTTGCCTTCAATAATCTTAAGGAAGTCCATCACCCTTTCTCTTTGTTTCTGACACAAGAATTATTTTAAACTTAGATATTTCCCTCTGTTAGCATCCGATCGGTAACAGGATCAAACTACATGTGTGTTCCTTTTGTCTCCATGTTGCTGCTGTTTGGAGATGGGGAATAATTTAACTGCGGATTATGGTGATGCAGCTGCTGTAACCTGATGTTTCCATCACACCAGTACCCTCCTGATGGTTGGAGAGTTGTTTGACTTTGTGATACAGACAGTGGGACACGTTGGGGCAGGCGCTGAGCACCTCATCCCGCTCCGGTGCGGTGTCGGACGTGCGCTGGCTGCGGTTCAGCAGCGGCAGTGACAGCTGTTACCACGCCTGCCCTCCTCCACTGACCAGGAGAAAGGGAAAAGAGAAGGAAGGCTTTTGTTCCTAGGGGATGAACTGCTCCAGCAGCAGCCACAGGATGCAGAGCGGATGCTTTCTGCTTACAGTCCTCCCTGCTCCATGGCAGACAGGTTTGAGCTAAAATAAATCGGTATTCCATGAACCTTTGAAGTGCTCTTGTCTTCTGAGTCACTTCCCTGTCACCCGACGGGCAGTGTGATGCCAGAGGATGTTGTTATTGCGTCACATGGACGTGCTCAAGCGTTCAGGCCGTTCGGCCTCCCACATCATTTCTCATGTGAATGGCAGCTTTGCCTTTCCTGACCAACATCTTTATTTTGGAATTTTCCAAGACAGTGGAAAACTAGGACTCTTGGAAATGCACAGGGACTGGTGCCACTCCTGGCCTCTGAATGTCCCTCCCTGCTTTCTCTCTTTGCATGTTATTTGTCTTAGAAGGATCTGGGAGCAGTGCCATCAAAGCAGGTTGCCTCCTCCCACGTGTTCTGTGACGGCCACAGTGCAGCACAGCAGTGTGACCTCTCAGGGCAAGCTGGAATGCACATGGCAGTGCTCCGTGTATGTCAGACAGACTGCCATGATGAGGAATCATGTCTTTATTCTGGATTTTGCGTCAGACCATTAAAATCCTGATGTTGTAATGCTCCGTGTTCTCTTTCTATAGGTGAAATTGCCAATTACATTAAATAATTTGTGACAAGTCAAAAAAGCCCCAAAAGCCCAATTGCCTTTTGAATGAAATTGCCTGAAGGTCTATTTTCTTCTTAAATCAGTCCAAACACTTTAATTTGATAATGTTGAGATTTTTACCCTCCAAACAATATAAGTCTTTGGGTTTTAATTAAAGAATTTTTTCCTTTGCACTAGACGGATGCTGAACTGGCTTCACTAAATCTTCTTATGTTGTAAGTAGCAGTGACCCAGATAAACACATTTAAAAATGCAGCTACTGAAACTACAGTGTGCTGCCTTTGTAAGATGCAGCAAGAGAAAGACTAAAATAATTTTATGCACGTACAAGGGTCACAAGTAGCATTATATCATTAAAAGTGAATTCGTAGACCAATTTAAACTCTGTATTACATGTAAAAATCTGTGTGGAATAAATGTTGCTTAGTTTGGAGTCAGAAGCTTGAAAGTCACAAAGAGGCCTGTGAAAAGAAATAACTTTTTCCTTTTCTATATGACCTTTTGCAGCATGACAAGGCCTTTTTTTAAAAAGGGGTTAACTGTGTGTTTAAGAATGTGTTGTAACACAACCACACGGAGTGAGGATCATCTGGGCAATGAGGATAAGGTTGCATTTCTGTTCTCCTTGGTGCTTGAGTTTGCAGCTTCAGTGGCTTTTTGATGTAAAGTGTGGGCTCTAGTTCCAGCCAAACCCACTCAGTGCCCACTGCCCGTGTAAAGCCAAGGTCTGGAGAATACACCAGTTCTTCTCCACTGGCTTTATCAAGGGCACAGATGTTGCCAAAGGGCCTTGTTTGATACTGTAAATGTAATGTAAACTCTTTATAGGATCCCAAAAATTGGTTGATGAAATAAGGAGATGCTGCCCATTGTTCCAGGTGCACATTTGGTGTGTCAGTGTGTGTATGAGGCCAGGGTGCTCCGGTACCAACTTCACGCTGCTGTTGGGGTGCAGTCCAGCTGCCTTCATCAGATCTGATTGCATGCAGCTACTGCTGCTCCAGGAGTGAATGCTTCAGCTGAAACTTCTCCTGGTAACTATTGCCCAAGTCACAAACAGCATGGGAGCAACTGATGGAGCTCGGGAGTGTTCAGTTCTGGACTGCATGGTAGCAAGCACCCGTTCCTGTGGCTGCTGGACAGGGAGAGCTGGGTGCTGGTGGGGCAGGCTGTGAGGTGTGCAGGGGTGAGGCTCACACCCCATAACTTGCTCAAATGAAGACCTTCCCTCCAGTTTTGCGAGTTTTTTTAGACATTGGCATCGGCTGTGTTTACACAAGGAAGAAATACAAGCTATCGGGAACAATTGGATAATAAACAACGGGTTTTTAGCACTGAAGACACATGGGGACCTAATCCCTCAGTGCCTGTTTAGACAGCTAAACCCAAACAGCTGACCAGCAGCACCCTGTTGCTGGTGTCCTCCAGTGCTGTGCCCACTGCTGCTGCCAGGTTGGTGGCTTTGGTGCCTTCACCATGGGAGTGGTGTGTTCCTGCCACCCCTGGGATGCTCCTCTGCCCACCTCTTGGCTGCTGCCAGCCTCCACCAGTGGCTGGGTCTTGGCAAAAGCTTCACCAAGCTTTTTTTTGCATAGGATCCAAATTGGCCTTAATTGCTGTAAGAATTTGGCAAGATTTACCCAGGTTTTAATTGTACTGAGTGATTTGGGATCTTCAAAGACCCACCCTGTCTTTAATTTATTTTTGGTAGCAGCATGCTTGCCTGCTTACTCTGGTTAGCATTGAGCTATGAAATTGCTAATGTCAGACAAAAAGTCAATGGATTTTATTGATTCTTCATGCTTTTGCAGCATGCTCCAGGAACCTTTCCACTGAATGTGGAGGACGCCTGGAGGTGGCAAGATGGGTGTGTGCCAGGGCACATTCTCCATGGCCATGTACCCTGGGAAGCTGTGGGTGCTGACCCTGATCTCACCAGTGAGGTCTGGCCAAGGGCCTGTGTCCAAATAGAGGCAAGTGCTGTGCCCAGCAGCTGGGAGCTGGCTGTCATCCCTTGAGATTTCTGGAGTTAACCTGCATGAAGTGTTTTCTGGGAAATGAGCCCCGTGAAGGTGGTCCTTTTAATTGTATGAGTCAGCCATGGAAATACAAGTTTGGTTGTTGCAGCCTGACCTGTCCTTCCCATTGGAAAATTTGTGGATGCCGAGTTTAGGGCGGCTCTGATGCCTTGTTGGAGCACATCTTGTCATAGTTTATGGTCACCTACACCTGCCCCAGTGGCGACCCTTCTGCTCAGTTTCTTGAACTATGGACCATGACACCTTCTTGGGGAGCATTCATTTGGGGTCACAGAGGGCTTGTGCTTGCCAGAGGACAGCTGTCTCCTCTGGCTTGGTTTGTGTTGGCCAGATGTTTACCAAGCTCAACCAACACTTTGGCACATGACACTGACAGGCAGTAAAAACATAGGTTTTTCTTGGTTGCCGCCTTAGCTCTCAGGGCTTCTTTTGCAACCTCTGTAGTGGTGTGGCTTGTTCCTGCTGTGCCTCTCGTATTGCAGACGCCTCTGGTTTCCCTCAGCCACCATCCTGGGCAAAGGCAGGCCAGCAGTGGCCCCTGGGAGCCCAGTGGCTTGGCAGGCACTGCTTTGGTACCTCACAGACCATCCATCCCTGCCTGTGCGATGCCTGGACAGGACAGCCCAGCTGGAGCCATAGAGTTTCTTGGGGCAGTGTGGGACAGACCCACATTTTGCATGCAGGAGGAGCCAAAAGCTGCAGCAGCCCCTCTGTTTGGCAGTGGCTTTGCCCCCTGAGCATGAGGCAAGTGCAGAAACCAGGTGCTGTGACTGTCCCACCAGAAGGGATGGAGGGGAGCTTTTGCAGGTGGCATCTGCCCTCCCCCTTTGCCAACAGCAAACTCTTAAATGAACATAGTTGTTTTCTCTAACACCCCACCAAGAAAATACTGAGTATTTTGTACTTCTTGGGTGCTCTTACTGTTTCTGTCTGCAAGGAAGGGTGTAATTTTTGTAGCTGAGCTTGCTATAAACATATGGATTTGCCTGAGGCAAAATGAGCGTGTGCTCTTTCTCATGATTTATACAGGCTATAGGCAGTTTTTATTCCCTGAAATTACTGTGCAGTTAATACTTCCTCCTTGTTTGCTAATCTCCCAAGTCTGTTGTATTTCCTTCTGGTTACTATCAGGTACTTGATGATAAAGGGGCTCCAGCAGCTCAAGCCCTCAGTCTCAATTCCTGCTCCTTTGGCCAAACCCAGTGCACCCACACTGAAACAGTGGGAAGGGGTTGGCCACTCTGGGGATGAGTTGCTTAAAAGCTGGCATGTGGGGATGGGGAGGATTGAACAGGCATGGGCAGCACCCCCAGGCTGTTTCCATTTCCAGGGCCATGTCTGGCAGTGGCCTTGTAGTGGGAGTAGACATTGGTGTTGGTGCCATCTCATTGTATACCCAGGCTGAGGGAGAAGGACCATGCACGTCATCCCTGGCATTGGACAGGCGTGGTGTGGGATGAGTGGTGAAAGATGGTGCCTAAGGGAAGAGAGAACTAAGAATGGTTAAGCCTGAGAGCATCAGTGCTGTGGCAGATCCCAACCCCCAATACAAGGAAATTGTTAACTCTATCTACATCAAAAGCGTATCAGGAAAAATGTAACATTGCCTGAAACAGCATATACACAAAGCAGGAGAAACAAAAGTGCCCTCAGACCTCCTTGCCTCCCAAAGGGGCTTTGATGAGGCTGACCTTCCCCTCAGCCTGCTCTTACACTGCTCCTGTGTTTGCATAAGCATGGGAGACTAGGGGAAACAGCCTCAGGTCCCATCTTCCTGTTATTACAAGGATGAGTTAGGACATGGTACAGTCATGGAGGTTTTTATTTCTGGGTTACTTGTTTGGCTTTCCTGAAGGAAGAGCCTGTTAGAAGTATGTTCTTCCCTAATAGTGCATCACCTTACATTTTCATGGCAGTCTGCTCTGTCTGCTCTGGTGGCCTGAAGAATCAAGAAGATTGATAGCAAAAAAAAATTTACTTCAGAACTGCACCACTCTACCAGCAGGTTTTTTGGGGGGTTGTGTTTTCTTTCTGTTAGTTCTGTTCTATACTTTTTATTTCCTTTTCTTTGTTGTTGTTGGTAAAGGACTGAAGCTATGCAGTCAGCTTTCTTCCTTCACTGTCTACAATCCATGTACCAAAACTCAATTCTTTGAAGAACAAGCCGTGTGAATTAATGCCAGGGTGCAGTCCTGTGTGCAAGGACCTCGTACATCCAGAGCTTCACGGCCATAGAGCAACATCACCTCACCAAGAGAGCCGTAGTCATGCCACAGAGTGTTGCTAAACCGCTTCCTAATGCTCAGCTGAACAGCCAAATAGGAAATCTCCTGACCAGATTTATTGGAGTGGCCAGCTGACGTTCCTCAGAAGACTTAGGATCTATGGTGATGGATGACGCCGATCCATTAACGTAGCAGTCTCTGGGAAAGATGTAATTGTCGTTCTGCATCCTGCAGTTTCCCTGAGTTTTTCTGAACATGTAATAGCACACATCGCAGCGGAAATTGCTGGTGAAAAATGCTGCACTAAATATGTCAGGGCCTCTATATCCTATGGCAACACACTCCTCTTCTGGAGCCATGCAGCCATCATTAAGATACGGGAGGTGATAATAACAAAATTTGGTATACTGCATTCGTCATGATGTATGTTCTCTCCAAAGGTTTGATGGAAATGTGTAGGCAGGAATGACCTTATTTACTCTTGCAATACACATCTGCAAAATATGTTCGTGTTGACTTATTCATTGGAAAATACTATTTACTTTTACCTGCAATAGCAGTGCTGTTCTTACAGTGCTGGTTGCCCTGCCTGCGTTTCATGAAATACAGTCTGAGTAGTCTGTGTCTGGATCCCTGATGACAACACTATTACTTTTTTGTATAGCCTTGGCATAGTTTGGAACAGTCTCACCTCTGTACATTGCGAGCAATGTGTCGGTTAGAGCTGGGATACCCAGTTGGCAAAGATCACTTGGAATGGGCCTAAAGATCTTTGTTCATGGAGTGTCAATTTAGAAAAATTGTACATTAACATTCACTCTCAGGCAAACTGTAAGCGCTCCAGCAGCAGAGAAACATGATAAAGAGGTAGAATAAGGCACATTGGGGAAATGCAAACACAAGTAGTGGCCAGCAGCTGGACTGAAAGGGGAGGCAGCCCTGTGCCACCTCAGTGAGGGTGTGCGTGGATGTGTGCCCACTCATCCTCGTGAGGGATTGCAGTGGTAACTGGAATCCAACCTGAGCTCTGTGCTTTGTGCTAATCATGTGCCAAAATGATTGCTGCCCATTAGACCTCACAGTCAAATGGATGAGGGAAAAGGCACTGAAGAAGAAGTGCTTGCTTGTATGTGTGTGCATGTGGGGTGTTAGTCAGCATTACAGGTAACGTAATTTATCTCAACCTGTAATTGCAGAAAGACTTCAACAAATTAGAGAGCAATCACCAACCACGTGACATTTAACAAGGGCAAGTGCCAGATTCCACACTGGGATGGAGCAACCCTGGATATATGTATAGTCTGGGGAACAAGAGGCTGTAGAGCAACAAAAGAGGAAGACCTGGGAGTCCTTGACGGAAAGTTGAATATGAGTCAGCAGCGCCCTGGCAGCCAGGAGGGCCAAGCACATCCTGGGGAGCATCAGGCAAAGCATCACCAGTGAGTCAAGGGAGGGGATTGTCCCGCTCTGCTCTGCACTGGGGCAGCCTCACCTTGAATAGTGTGTTTAGTTTTAGGCTCCACAATATAAGAAAATTATTTAGCTATTAGAGACTGTCCAGAGGGATGGTGAAGGGTTTGGAGGCAAAGCTTTATTAGGAGCAGGTGAGTCACTTGGTTTGTTCAGCCTGGAGAAGAGGAGGCTGAGGGGAGACCTCATTGTGGTCTTCAACATCCTCACCAAGGGAAGGCAGAGGAGCAGGTTCTGATCTTTTCACTCTTGTGACCAGTGACAGGACTCAAGGCAATGGCATGAAGTTGTGTTGGGGGAGGTTTTGGTTAGATTCCAGGAACAGGCTCTTCAAATAGAGTGTGTTTGGGTGCTGTTAACAGGTCCCCCGGGAAGAGGTCACAGCACCAAGCCTGCTTGAGTTCAGGAAGTGTTTGGACAACACTTTCAGGCAGATCGTGAGATTCTTGGGGTGTCCTGTGCAGTACCAGGAGTTGGACTTGATGATCCTGATGGACCCCTTCCAACTCAGTATTTTCTATGATTCTGTGATTTGGTGATAACCTGGACTGGTTGACAGAACAGCAGTAACTGAGATGCAACACAACATATTTTCAGTATTTTCTGTTATTTACATATTATTTGTGGTCAAAGCCATCTGTCAGTGGCATATTTCACAGTTCAGTCTCAGGGCTTATAGGAAGACAAAACTGGTCTTTGTGGCTGAAAACACATTGAAAGGTTGTGAGGTTTTCTTGATACATCCATCAGCACTGTCATGGTGCATCTCATGCTGGTGTTATTTTGAATTCGGTCAGAATTCATCTGACATCTTGTGCATCATGGCACGATGGAGAGGTCAGGTCAGTTCTCTGCCCCTCAAAGTCAAACCAGGAAACAGTGGGTACAAATGCTGTGATGAGAGCGTGTGTAAAAGGATGTGAAATTCAAAGAAAAAATGCTGCATTTTTTTTCACATTACATTTTTGTGTCTCTTAAACAAAATCCTTGCAGCCGCTTAAATATTTTGCGAGGATAAAAGTGAATGTCTTTTTTTGCTTGAAAGTTTTTTCCATCCACTCCATTATGAGACAGAGTGGTGCATGAATGCTTGAAATCTGCCGTGTGCGTACTGAGAATTAGTGCCATCATGTAGCCAATGAAATGTTGGGCTTGGTTTATCAAAGTGATGGGGTGGGAAAGAAGGAGATTCAGTCTAATAAATCTGAAACTAAGCATAAACTTGATCTTGAAGCGCCAAGCTGAAGGAGCATTTGGTTACTCATGCTGGTGGGGAAAGATAATGTATTAAATAACTACCTTTTGCACAGCAGAAGGGAAGACTCCTCTCCCCTTTTGCTCCCCCAGGCAGCACTGCAGTATTGCACCTTAGTATCTGCCTGTGCTCCCAAGTGAGGCTCTGTCCCACAAGGGAAAATAAGTTGATGAGTCTGTTGTTGATAGCCAGCTCTTTGGCCCATCACTAAATCTCGTCATGTGGGACAATATCTGTGCTATCAGAGTCATCAGAGCTATGGGCAGGAGAAAGGATTTGCCCTTTCAGCCCACCAGAGCAAGCTGGGTAACATGTGTGTGGTTCATCACATGCATGTCCTTATCCATGTGCTTAGATGGGAGAATTTGTAAGTCACCAGAAAGGATCTGCAAGCTGGAAGGTTCAGTTTTTCACTTGGTTTTGCTTTTCTTCTCATTATTTATTTATTTAAGCCAGCCTATATTAGGATGATGAGAGGTTATGTGAAAATGTGGCTTTGAGTTGATTTAAGATGACTTACAGAAGTGTTGGAATTTGCTATTCTAACCTCCAGGTCTTTAAAATATAATAAAACTGGTTCCTGTTTGTTCTTCCTCTCTGTCTCAAGAAGGTCCAGGGAGCAAGACAAGCTTAAGGGGAGTCCCCTCCCAGCCCTGTCTGCAACAAGAAAAAGTGGTAACTGGAGCTGGGATGCTGCAAAGAGCATATGGAAAAGGGTTTGCAGTGAGTCTGAAAGGCTGCATCACTCAGGGCACATATGGTACTGGTGGCACCTTGCAGCTTTTATGGGATTTGTGCTGGTGAGGCTGGTTTACTTCTCAAGGGTGTAGCCTGGCATGCTTCACTTTTGTGGCTAGTTGGGAGACAAAGTGGTCAAAACCATGCTGGTGTAATGGGGAAAAGTCAGATGTTTTGCCTGCAAAAGTGCTGCAGCAGCTTATGAACTGATTTTTAATTTCGCCTCACTAACCTATTGGCTGAGACACGGTAACTGATCCATGGCAGGGCCCCTGCCCCTCATACCAGGAACAAGACAAGTTCACATAGGCGAGAAGAGATGGGCAGTGGATGGCAGCCTTTGCCACACTGATGCCGATTCTCATCTTTATGTTGGAAGAGATCAAGTGAATGTAGTGAAAATACCTATGCCTGGGATCAGTGGAGAAAGTCAGGACAAAAGAGTGAGCCAAGTGTCTCAGAGCAGTGAACAAACCTCCACTGGGGAACTAATGAGGCTTTGAAGTCATTTCACTGATATCTAACTTGGAAATCCTTTGTAAGAACTGAGATGCTTTAAGGGCTATTTAATAAAGCACTTGACTGGGAAAGGAAGAAATATTTTATTAGGCTGACACTGAGTGCTTTTTGTTTCAAGATTTGGGGGAAGCAGGACTGGCAATTATGTTTAATTGGTATCCTTTTCCTCTTGTTATCACTGGTCTATTGATTGCTGGGAAAACAAAATGCATGGGTTTGAAAATTTACTGTAAAGTAAGGACTCTCTTGTTTGTTTTGTTTAGCTCTGTATACTCAAACCAGCTCATTTTTCTTTGCTTTGCTGGCAAATATAATGTTTTGATTGAAAATGATACTAAATAATCAGTTAAATGGGATATTTAATGACAAGAAAAATTCTTTAAAATATTTTTTCCCATAGGAAAATCATGCACTTCACTTTTTGAGCCTAAGAATGTTAGCATGAGTCTGCATTCCTCCTGTGATCTTACTACAAAAGTAAATACATGGGTGCACAACATGTGTGATAGCTGTGGAGGTTAAGGTGTAGTAAATCTCAGGAGCTCTGATGCAGGACAGGTCCCTAGAGTAAGTTCAGTTTTTTTCCTCATATAATTTTAATTTAGACTTTCTTGGACTCTCAGTCCACTGTCAGTTTGCCTTCCCTGTGGGAAGCTGACCTACTGTATGAGAACCTCATAGATGAGAGTAGAGTGGTGGATATTGTCTATGTGGACTTGAGGAAGGCCTTTGTCACTGTCTCCTGTAAGATGCTCACAGACACCCTGCTGAGGTGTGTGCTGCATGAGCAGACAGTGGATTGGGAACTGGCTGAACAGCCAGGCCTGGAGGGTGAACAGTGTCCAGCTGGAGACCAGTTGATAGTTGTGTTCCAGAGGTCAGTACTGGGTCCAGTCCTGTTCAGTCTCTTGATTAATGATCTGGATGATGGGAAGAGCATACCTGCAGAAGTTTGCAGATTACACAAAACCAACAGGAGTGTCTGATAAATCAGAGAGTTGTGCTGCCATCCAGAGGGACGTCAACAGGTGGGAGAAATGGGCTGACAGGGAGCCTTATGATGTTCAACAAGGGAAGGTGCAAGGCCCTACACCAGAGACAACTCCAGGCACCAGTACATGCTGAGGGCTGCCCAGCTGGAAAGCATCTTGGCAGGAAAGGACCTGGGTTGTCCTGGTGGAAATTAAGTTGACCATGAGCCACAACAATGATGGGCTAGAGCATCTCTCCTGTGAGGAAAGGCTTGAGAGAGCTGGGACTGTTTAGCCTGGAGAAGGCTCAAGGGGAAATATCTGAAGGGAGGGTGCAGAGGATGGAGCCAGGATCCTTTCAGTGGTGCCCAGTGGCAGGACCAGAGGCAATGGGCACAAAGTGAAACATGGGAAGTTCTCTTTGAACATCAGAAAACTTTTTCACTGTGAGGATGACCAAGCCCTGGCACAGGCTGTCCAGGGAGGTGGTAGAGTCTCCAAAAGTCATCTGGCCATGGTCTGGGGCAAGCAGACCTAGGTGGCCCTGCTTGAGCATTGGGAGTTGGACAAGGTAACCCCAGAGGCTCCTTTCAACCTCAATTCATCTGTGATTCAGTGATTCTGAGTGGTGCATAACAGAGCTGAGAGATGGGGAGGGGAGTGCAGCAGGTCTTTCCCAGGAGCAAGCAGCCTTCCAGTTTGGATTTTGGGAAAAAGATGGTGAACAGATGCTTCCCCAGGACTATGCAGGCAGCACCTTCCCATGGCAGAAGGTGATGGGCAGGAGTGTGATTGCTGAGCACTGATGGATCTGTCCTAACACGATGCTGGAGCCACTGACGTTCCCATCCCAAGGGACTACGTCATGCTTTGGAAGGAAGCACCTGCACACTGTCAGCTGTATGGAGAGAAAGCTGATTTAAACGGGTACTTCTGCAGTCACAAAAACAGTAACTCGTCTTTCCTCCTGGAACAGAAATTTGGAGCAGGAGAAATGCACTGAGTCTGAAGCACCTGCTGGGTCAAAGGGAGGACATCACTGAACTGCACAGCACGTAACTCAGCAGTAATTATGGCTGGCAAATTTACATTTGTCCTTCACATGTCAGGTTTAATACATCAGATTTCTGATACACCTCTTTGCACCTCAGAGTGTGTGTTCAGCCTGTTGGAGGCTAAGCGAGCTGATGCTGTTCAGGCATTTCTGTGCTATAGCAGGGGTAAAAAGTAAACTGCCATTGGAAAGGTTTTATTTTCATAAACTTCCTGCAAGGTTTGTCCAAGCATGGCAGTTGAGAGACCCCAGGAATTGCTGCAGATATGAGAAACTCAAAAATTTGGGAATAGTAAGATCAGTCTCAAATAATTTCAAGGTAGTTCTGTTTTTATAGTGCTGGATTAACATATAACATGATACGTGCTGTGAGCAGTGGTCCTTTTGGAAGCAGAGGCCATCACTTAAGTGTTACAACCAGTTAGTGAAGTAGTTTGTGATGAGAGCAGATGGGGAGGGAAGGGAAAAGGCATCTGGCAGTACCATGGCAAGTGCAATCTCCCTTATGCTTGGAGTATGTCACAGTTTCCACTGCAAATGTAGGGAATTTTGTGAGGCTTTCAAATTTTGTATAAAAATTTGCTACAGATTGAGATTTTTCAGGCAAATGCTCTGTTCCTTCCACAGCATTTATTGTCTGTCTTGTATATGTTGCCCTTGGGAGTAAAGACATTGGTTTCAGGCCTTTGACAGGATTTTTTTCC
This sequence comes from Formicarius rufipectus, assembly GCA_013399695.1. Classification (NCBI taxonomy): domain Eukaryota; kingdom Metazoa; phylum Chordata; class Aves; order Passeriformes; family Formicariidae; genus Formicarius; species Formicarius rufipectus. The sequence continues at coordinate 2,232,956 of VXAU01006131.1, read as the reverse complement.
CCAATTGTTCTGATTTGTTTTTAAATGAGAAAAAAGTGAGTTCTCTCCTCCCCAGAATGGATTGCTAACTACAGACTGTTGACAACAGCAATATAGTTAGCAAATATATGACTCTAACAGGCTCTTCGCAGGTGATTAGCCTGTGCAATAGGCAGACTGGCGTGGTATTTATTCAACTGAACTGTTTAAAAGACCGAAGTACGATCAGTTAGTCAAGTCCCTGCATTTGAGAACAATCATGCTGTGTGCCAGTGTACCATCCATAACGTGCCATTTTGCACTGCTGTAATGATTTCCTTTCCCTCTCGTTCCCCCAGGGCATGACTGCCTGGATAGAAGCCTTGACACAAATAGCTTTGCCTCCCGGAAGGATCCATAATGCAGTGGTGGAAAATAAGAGTACCTGTTGCATGAGCTGCACTAGAGCATTGTTATTTCTCTGGCATCTCTTGAAGTTGTCTGATGAGATGCTTTTTTTAATTGCTCCTTGGCAATGTCCAACTGATCCTCCATGTCGTGGGTTCCACAGGGCGAGAAGTAACATGGAGCAGCACATAGGTTTGTGGTGAGCAGATGTTGTGCAGAGGGATGGGCCGAAAAGGCTGTGGGTGTAGCTTTCATACTGGCAGGGATACCCCAGCGTAGCCCTCCATTCTCTCTCTGGCTGATACCAGAATGAATTTTGCGCGTCTTTCCGATGCCTTTCTCGCCCTGCCCTCAGTTGATTTTGAGTGGTGCCTCCCCAGGATGGTGAAGGCCTGTTTGCCTTAAGAAATGTCTGGTGTCTCTCCTGTGTTCTGCTTGCCCCATGCCTTGGAGAGGTTCACCATCAGCACTTCTGCAAGCAGAAGGCGAGCAGGACCCACTGTCCCTCCTGATGCTTCTGCACTCAGCTGATGTGTGTGTGGGGTATCAAACGCAGCACCACGAATGGTGCAACATGAGGAGACGGCAAGTTCACCATTATCTGTGAGGTGGTTACCTCTTGCCCTTTGGTGCTTGAGATTTACACCACTAAAAGGGTATGTGGGGTAGCCAGGACTGACAGACCCAGGTGCCTGAATGAACAGATGAATTAGTGGGAAATGCTGGAGGCAAACACTGCTGAAATCATCTGTGGTTTGCATGTATGGGAGAGCCCACCCATGTGTTATTTGGCCAGTAATAGTTCCATGTATTTGCTCTATGAAAGCTCACTTAATTCAAATGCATTTTTTCTATTCTAGCAACAAAACACCAATAATAATATGGTAAAGCCTTTTTGTATGGCTGAAACTAAAAAGACCAAAATCTGCAAGATGGGAGACCATTTGTAGTTGGTTGGTCTGTGTCAATGTGTGTCCTCACTGCCCTCTTGCCCACAAAGGGAGCATCAGAGTCCTGTCCCATGGTGTGCGCAGTATAACCCGAGTTCTGTGCAGGCAGCGAGGCACGAGTGTGGTAGGGTCGAGCAAGCAGAGCACAGGGATGGCTGTGCAAGGTGCTGTGCTGCAGCCCCACAGGAAGACACCCATCAGCCCCGAGGAAAGTCTGCAGCACAGCCATCAGCAGGAGATAAAAAAGTAAGCTAGAGTTGTCAGTAGCCTTTCATGGCATTTTTGTATAGCTGATACCATTTCCTGTGCAGTTACACACATGATTGCATAGTGCCGTGAACTTAACTCTTATCAGCACCCGATGGGAAAGCTTGAGTTATTTACAGTAGGGCTCATTTCAGTGTTGCAAGCTTCTTTTCAATTAAAACAAACATAAAATTAAATATAAAATAGATAAGTCAGGAAAGTGAAATTAATTGATTTTCCAGCACTGAAGTATGAGGAGACAGAGGAAACTTAAGGCACTTTCACTGAATTATATTATCTTCTTTTGTGTGTATTAGGGAAATGAAACTTATTTTAAAAACTGGATAACAGAATAATTTATGTGTAGCGAAGCAGCAGTTTGAAAAGGCCCCCAAAGAAACCCAAACCCAGCACATACTTCAGGTTGATTTTTATTAAAGGAGAAATACAGTATAATTATCACTGTCAATACTGAAAATTTAGTTTCAGTCACTTCCATGTTGATTTAGGGTTTTGTACTGTGTACACAATGTATGTAGGATATAAAAAAGGACTCCAGGAACTACTAAACAGCTCTTTGGACAACTTCAGTCTCTCTTGATCTCAGATCTTCAAAGGTTTCCTCACTTGAGGCTTGGGGACTTTCATCCTTTTCTTTCTGTCTGCTTACTGACCTTGATAATAGGTGTTTAGTCTAACACATGTTTAGTAGACCTGGGATTCCCTCCCAAATGAACACTTTACAGGGAGCCAGAGGCAAATTGTGCTGGGACTACACTGTTCTTGACAGCCAGCTACTGCCAAACTGCAGACTGCCGGCAGGATCTGGAAATATTTTCAAGTGTGTATATATATTTATATGTATCTGTGTTAATTTTTTTCTGTAGTGATGACATTCTCAAAAGCAGGTGTACTAGAAGGTACACTTCCACACAGGAAAGGTGTGGGGAGGGGGTAAAACCCACCCCAAACCCATAAACCTGGGTTAAGGGCTGCACCTCACCTTTCTTCTCTCCTTCCCCTCGCACAGCAGGGCCCTCCCAGAGGTGGTGTAGGACCACAAGCTCACTGATGTATCTTTATAGATTCCAGGAACATACAGGATTCAGTGTGGAAAACAATATTTGACTATGCTTTTAAAAAAACCCAGCCAAGCCCACAGGCATTTCTTAAAGGTGTCTGATGGTGATAGATGAGCTCTTCTTCCCCTCATCTCGGTATTTCCTTTGCCTCCAGCCCTGTCGCCTTTTAAAGCAGCAATGGGGGGATTTTATTATGTTTTATACTTTCATCTTAAGCAGTGATCTGTCTGTCTCTCCCTGGGTCCACAGAGCAGGCTAATCCCACAAGTCTCTCACACAGCATAATTTTCATCTTAATTTTTCTGTTTCTCAACATTAAATGGGTTTGCCAGGGGGACAGGGGGTCATTTCCTGTCCCTGCCAGATCATTAATTCTCTGTGAAAACACCATGATCTCACAGCTTCTCAAGCAAACAGAAACATCGGGAAGAACCAGTGTCGTGCAAAATCCTCAGCTATGCTGCAGGAGATGGAGGAGCAAAGATGCTGGTGTGTGCTGCAGAGACCAAGGGGTTTAAAATGGTCATTCGAAAAACAGGGAGGGAGAGATTATATAAAAACAGTAGAAAATGGCTTTTTAATTCTGTAATAGAAATGACGATGTCTATTTTTTTCAGCTTGAATCTGCTGAGCTGTCTCCTCATTGTTTTTATTTTTAGAAACAAATGCTCTTTTTTTTTTTCAAAACAACAGTGGCTCCATGTTTTTTATACTGATATTGTCATTTTCTGGAAAAGGAATTTTATTTTTACTCCTGTTTTCCAGTGCCTGGACATCTCTGCCTCCCTGTAATCTGCCTCAACCAAGGCTTGAAAAAGGAAACAAACAAAACCCTCCTCAACCCTGTATTTATCAATGTTTTCTGCAGAACATTTCATGAGATGAGAAAAATCCGGAATTACTCTCCTTAAGCCAGCAGCAGGAGGGGAAAAGAAATGACTCATCTGTTTACTTTTAAAAATCCTTTTTAAGAACTCAAACATGCCTGATAAATTATTAGCATTTTACCCAGCCAGCCTCTGCTATTAACTTCTGGCATTTCTGCAGGTAGTCTTGTGCTCACCATAGGATCTCACTGCCAAATCCAAGGATTTACAAGTCTCAGGAGAGACTTAGATTTCCCGCTTCCCTGCCTTGGACATTTTTTTAGCCCCTGTTTGTGGTGTTTAGGTTTGGTTTGGTTTTTTGGTGTTTTTTTTTTTTTTCTTTCTCCTTTTTCCCTGTCCCTTTGCAGATTTGTTGGTCTTACAAATATCTGCATAAGCAAATCACTGCTGTAAGCACCAGAGCCATGGAGCTCTTTGCATGCTCTCACAGGCACATCCCTGAGCTGGGACTCTCTACCCACCCAATTTTGGAGTAGCATTGCCCTCCCTGTCATCCCAAAAGCAGTGTGCCTGCAGGGGGGAAGTGTCTTGTTCCCATGGGCCTGGGTGGCCAACCAGTGGCACATGATTTCTTCACATCGAGCAGAATTCAGCCATGTGCAGGTGAAAAATGTAAATTTGGGGTGTGCTGGTGCTCTCCCATGGTAACAGAGTTGAAACTGGACAAGTTTCCATGGTGATTATTACTACAGCAGGATTCGCTGCACACTTTGGGAGAGGCACGGGCAGGTGAGGCGGACAGGCATCAGCCAAAGTCTGCTGGCACCAACTCACAGGGCAGAAATTATTTATCCTTCTAAATAAATGGACGTGCAGCACCATTAATTTGCTGGTTGTTTTTCTGGGTTTTGTTCCCAGAAGGAGGGAGGTGTTAATCTCTAAGGGTACTAGGCTGCAAATTTTACCGTGATCATGAACAGAAACCATCTTTGCCCCTTTTTAATTGCCATTTGGTTGGTTGGTGTAAAGAGTTGAGCTGTCAAAATAAATGTAAAGTTGCTTTGATTTTTGTTGTTGTTGTTCAGGTCTTTAATGAATCAGGTGCCTGGTTCATGTTACTGTCTTTCTCTAGCTCTGTGGCAGGGTGAACACTGGGGTTTGGATTGGTTTTGCTTGCTGTTGCATGGCCATGCTCCTGTCTGATCCTGCACACAGCAGTTTCAGACGTGCTGCACACACTGTGGAGCTCTCTCCAGCTTGCTTTTAGTAAATCCCAGCAGGATGAAAAATGGACAAGTATTTAAGGGGAATCAAGTACCCTCTGCCAACGGTGGAATATTTCTTGGCTGAAATATTTTTAGAAATAATTTGTTTTGGGGATTTCTCTTGAGTTAAAACATGCTGTCACTGAACTCTGCCGTGCACTGTCATTACGTTAAACTTTGTTTAAAAACATGGAATGGGCATCTCCAGTCCTTGTTTCAGGCTGTGTACTGGGAGGGGCTTTTTGGCTGCAGGCAGTCTTGAGACCTTTTAAATTATGTGTTTATGGCTAAATATAAGTTGCTCAAAACTCTTCGCACAACACTCAGGGCTGTATGTATATCCAGCATCTCTGTATATATAGGGCGCTGTATTATAGAGCCGTTAGCCTGAAGCATGGAAACATTTAATGGCTTTTCTTTGGTGACGGGGGTCTTTAAAGGCAACTGCAAATATTATTTTAGGGAGGAGATTTATGTAGTGCCTAAAATATGCTTTTTGGCTTGCAGGCCAAGTTATGTCGGTGCTGATGCTCCTGGCAGCGCGGAGCCGCCACGGGTCCCACTGACAGCGATGTAGAGGTGGCGCCGGCAGAGCCCGACAAGCCCAGCGACATGGAGGAGCTCTACAAGGATGCCCCAAACCTGCCCATGGATGTCACCAACTCACCCTCCGCAATGGCCAACAACAAGCTGGAGAACGGGGTGGCCCAGCTGATCACAGCAGAGGCCTGGAACATCAACTCGACCGACCTGATGAAGAAAGCCCTCTCCCCACTGGTGACAGTCCCTGCGCCCTCCATCCTGACGCCACCGGCCGAGTCGCAGAGTGGGGTGGCCCTGAAGGTGGCGGCCACTGTGCTGCAGCCCATCTGCTTGGGGGACAGCCCCGTTGTCCTGCCCATCCACCTGCAGGTTGCTGGCAGCACTGCCCCGCAGATGCCAGCCACCAATGCTGCCACCCCCTACGTCATGACCACGCAGGGCCCCGTCCCGTTGCCCGTCCTCTTGGAGCAGCACGTCTTCCAGCACCTGAACTCACCACTGGTGCTGCCACCAGGGGCTGCCTGCCCTGCCAGCCCCCTGCACACTGGCCTTTTCCCCAGCACCACCACCCCTGTTGGGCAGCCCCAGCTTCTGGACCCCAAGCCCTCTGGCCAAGCGCAAGAGTCCGTCCTGCCCCCTGTCTTTCAGACACCGGGGTTCGCCGCTGTCCTACAGGACCTGTTTCCTTCACAGGGTGCCCTGGGCTCTGCCCCGTGTCAGCCACCCCCCGACTACACCACGCTCCCACCCCAGGCCTTCAGCTCGCCCCTCTCCCCACTGGTGCCCCCTGCCACGCTGCTGGTGCCCTACCCCGTCATCGTGCCCCTGCCCGTCCCTGTCCCCATCCCCATCCCTGTCCCCATCCCTGTGCCCCATGGCGCCGAGGCCAAGGCAGCCCCTGACCCCCCCAAGCCACCACTCTTCACACCCCACTCCTGTAAGGGCACCCAGACGCCCCTGGAGAAGGAGGAGACGAAGCCCTTTGAGCTCCTCCACCCACGAGAGTTTCCCCAGCTGAGCCGCCACTCCGTCATCAAGATGGGCGGCGAGAACGAGGCTTTGGACCTCTCCATGAAAGGGCCGCCTGCGCTTC
>VXAU01006131.1:2200884-2226406 GCA_013399695.1 Formicarius rufipectus | reverse complement strand
AAGTGGCTGGTGGAACAGGCGGGCAGGCCGGGCTGCGAGCCCAAGGCCGGCAACAACATCGAAATCGTCAGCACGTCACAGACAGCCAAAGTCATCGTCTCCGTCAAGGACGCCGTGCCCACCATCTTCTGCGGCAAGATCAAGGGCCTGTCCGGGGTCTCCACCAAAAACTTTTCCTTCAAAAGGGACCTGCCCCAGGACTCGGTGCTGCAGTGCTACGACGTGAAGAGCCCACCCGAGCCCCGGGACAGCGCCGAGGCCCTCAGGAAACCCGTCAAAAACAGGAGCGTAAAGCTAAAGAAAATGAACTCGCCGGAGATACATATTCTTCCAATCAAGAAGCAACGGCTTGCTGCCTTTTTTCCAAGAAAGTAAATTATGGGTTTTTAGAATTTTAAGATTATTATGAGAAGAAGAAAAAAAATAATAAAAAAGATGCACTTGGTTTTAAACTCATTTAAAACTTTAAACTATCTTTGTAAGTTATTTTTGGGGGAAGGGAGAGAGAATCGGATGTAGAGTCCCTATAAGCTGGGTTGGTTTGGGGTTTTTTTTTTCCCCTCCTTTTTTTTGTTATCAAATTTTGACTTTTCATGGGAAACTGAATAAAAAGCAACCTATTTTTCAAGCATATTGCACATTTTGCAGCTTTAATGGAGTAATGGATGAGTCAGAGGGGTAAGAGCTATTTTCACTGCCGTAAAGTGCTTTGATGATGTAATTCTTCATACTGGTCGGAATGGAAATTTCAAAATAAATGTTTGTACATGCTAATTGGTTGCGGCATTTTTTTGTCATTTACAAATCGCTTTCAGTCTACAGAGAAGGTTGTGCAAAAAGTCTGTAAACTGTAAAGCGCCGCAACTGACTTGTGATGAACCTAAAATGTTAAGGGAAAATAGCAGGCTAAGAAAAATTATATTGCCCCCCAGCACTGTCAAAGAGCACGTCACCACAGCTGCTAATGATGCACCCGAAGGAACCACCAGAGAAGGGAGAGCAGTACAGCCTCGTGTGTGTGCACCTGAGCCAGGTTCATTGCGAGAGACCCATCTTAAATACTAAGTAATGTTATCAGTCATTTAAAAGAGAAAAGCCTAAAAGTCAGGGGAATTTGGTTTCCAGAGGACAGGGATGGAAGGGGGAAAAAAAAAAAAATCACATAATTTTTCCCAGCCTGACTACAGCTATATGGAAAAGTTATTTACTGTTAGTTTCCTAAGTTTCTTCGATGGCTGAAATCAATGCACGTAAAGGAGCAGAGCTGTGTAACTATCACTCGGCAGTGTACAAGCCGCCCACGTCAGTGGAGAAAATGTGAATGTACAATTAAAATAAAAGTTCTGCTAGGTTATGGTTTTGAACCTGTGCTTGGGAATGAGCTGGAGATGCATTACTGTCTGTTGGCCTTGAAGTTCACACAGGTCACTTGTCAAAACCCATCCTGAGGGAGAGACAAATGTGGGACCAGGAGAACAATTTTTGGTGGGCACTGCTTTTTATGTGACTATACCTGTAGAAAACTCTTTATATAATTTCAAATTACATGTTCCCAGCACTGCACCCGGACTGTCTAAATAAAAAAAGCCATTGTAAACCCATCAGCTGGATGCCATCACACACTGTGCCTTCCTTTGCCTGCCTGCATCCTATCTACTTCCAAGACTCCTCTTGGACAGCTTTGGGAAGGTTTTGGCAGTTGTTCATACAATGAGAAGTTATGCAAAGAAGCAGTTGCAGGGTCTGAAGTCTAATCACAGCTTTAGGCACGAGTATCATGCCGAAAAGACATTTTAAGTTTTGATGCCAGCAGACACCAGTTCAATATTTGGAAAATGCATCTGCACTAGGAGGTTAGGAAAGGAGTGCTGTCTCTTTCCCTGGGCTGAAGCATCACTGCCCTCTTGCTTAATAGAAAAGTGAGGGACTTTCACACAAGCATAGCATCAATTCTGTCAAACTTTTGCTTTTTAAGTATTTTTAAAGCCTTTTATTTTCCCAGAGGTGGCAGAACTGACAGTGTTCAGAAAAGTGTAAAGTGTTGATGGCTTCATTAATGTTTAGTCATCTGACTGTATTTTTTTTAATATATTTTCAAATACTCCACTATTTTATTTTGCTTCTTCCAAGAAAATGCTGATGAAATGTGTCATCTGGTTATTGCAGTGCAAAGGCTGACAATTTCCACATCCCTTGAGATGCCCATCCCAGTTGTCACTGTCCCTGTCTGTTTCAGCTGGGTCCCTTTTATAGTGTCAAAAACCTCCCGAAAATGTGATTTTCCCCCAGGGCTACACCAGATCATTTAAAAATAAGGCAGTCACAGCATTAGCTGCTGTCATTTCTATTTCACAGTTGACAGAAGCAAGTTCAGAAGTTTCTGGGATACTTTTCTAATTTTTTTTTTAAACAAGTATGTGCTTCTCACACTGGTGGTTGCATCTGCTGCACCAGCTGCCCCAATCCTTGTGTGAATGCCATTCCCTGCAGCATCCTCAGCAGGCAGAGGGAGGACATCCACCACTGCCCCTCCTGCCGGCCATGGGCACCTGGGACAGGCAGAGCAGTGCCCCTCAGTGACCCTGGCTGCAGGTGCACAGGTCTTCTCTCCTTCATAGGCCTTTACTGGGAGCATCAATGCTCTCCCAGCCCACTCTGCACACAGTGGTCTGCTTTAACTGAATTTAGACCAAAAGCTCCTGAAACCCTGACAACAAATCAGGCTAAATCAGCTTTATGATGTTATAAGCCCATACAAGCACTGTCAAAACACCCAGTGCCTAGGGGCAACTAATTGAGTTTAAAGCCAACTGGTACTGGTTGTAACAGCAGACCAGACCAGTAGCCACGTGGCTGCATTTTGCCTCAGACCCCTGGAAGAGCAACTGCAGCCTCCTCCCTCTGAAACAGGGCTGAGGAAAACCAGAGCCGGCTCCAAATACCCTAACCACCCCAGGACCAGCCTCTCCAGCTTTACAGGGCCATCGCCAAAAAGGGCAAACTCCCTGACACTGCTGGTTGCCACCATTGTCCCCAGTGCTGCACAGCAACACTGGCTGGAGCCACCCCACTAGAAATGGATAAGCAGAGCAGACTGGGCTCACCCACCCCACTGCCTGGCTTTTCCATTGCTTAAACTGCAGTGGCACATGGGAGAGTCTGAACAGCATCTTCCCAGGAAGGCTCACGGTATCACCCACTCCCTACTCTGCTACCCTTCCATGCAACGTGCCATGGGAAGAGGAGCCACACACCAGCACCTCTTCTGCTTCTTAGCTCTGTTGGGCAAATGATGCTAAGCAGAGACACTTTGCATCCCACCATCCCTCATGTGTGAAGCACAAGTTCTACATCCCATCAGCATGGGGGAGAAGCAGCCACAGAACAAGGTATTTAATGACACTAAGATTGAGCACTTCCACCTCCTCCTCCTCGCCTCTAGCAGCAATTACAGATTTTGTATATTGGGCCATTAATTTTCTACAGGGCTACATTTTAAGTGCTTCTGAAACTTCTGTATGAGGAGAAGGAGACTGAGCTGCACTTATGATATATGGAGCTTCCATTTCTGGTGGTTGTTAATGGAGACATTAATACCTCTAGTGAAGTTGAAGGGAAAGTCATTAAGCTGTAATGGTAGGAGGAAGATGTTTTACAATGATGGGTATATGCAAGGGAAAAGAGAGAGAGGGAGAGAGGAACTCTGGCCTCAAGGGCACCCCTTGTTGGTTCCAAGTTTCCTGTGACTTGGACTTTGGGTGTGGGCTTTTAATAGGGGGGAAGTGAGAGGGGAGAAGGTTGCAGGTATTCTCTGCTCTCTTCCCCCCTGTCAGGCAGAGGCTTTGCTGGAATCCAGAAACTGAATCCAAGGAAGGGAGCAGGGCTATGCCTCTCAAATGAAGGTCACAGCACATGGCAGCCTTGGGCAGGAGAGCTCAGGTGTTCCAGCTCTCCTACCAGGAGGTTTCCTCCACAGGACAGTTGGTCCCCTTCCCCTGTGCTGCCCAAGGCATAGCTCCAGGACTGAGGGTGCACAGCTAAGGCTTCAGCACATTCAACTGTTAGCAAAATTAATTCAAAAGAAGCATGAGCAGCTTCTCAACCAGGGAACTTACCTGGACCTGGCAGTTCTTAGGCTGGGAGAGAACACCAGGCACATCCCTGAAGAGGTCTGACCTGTAGGGGCTCAAAGGATTGGCTTCACACACTTGCACCTTGAACGTTTCAGGGGAAACTGGCTGGCACGAAAGTGTCCAAGAACCTCAGGGAGGGGTTCAGAGAAGTCCGTGCTCCTTCACTTGCACAGAGGCACCTCAGGACAGCAATCCGACAACAATAAGCAACTCATTAACAGTTCTCATGAAGAGTATTAGACAATGAAAACAGCATAAAACAACATTGCATAATATCCTGGTGCCAGATGTTTTACTTTCTTTTTGTGCTCAAGTTTATAAAAACACGCTGAAGGGCTCCAAGACCTTATTTTCCTCTCCCCAGGCTCTATTCCTGCCTTCCCAAATGCAGTCAGCCTGACATCATGACATTAATGATGTTAATTTGTGCAATTTGCTTTTTTCACTCACTTTTCACTTTTTCCTCAGTGCTTCCCTCTCCTCTTATTTAAATCTGCATTTAGACTATACCACATACTAATGCTCAAGTTTGCAATTCAGAGTACTCAGGGGCAAGCACACAAGCAAATCCCCTAATTTTAGTGTAGAAAACATATTTTTCACAGTTGTTAAAATCACGGTATTGCAATCCTCCCAGGAAAATCCGTTCTGTTGTTGAACCATCTGAAACATTTCTTCACGTTTGAGGAGAAATATTACTAATCACTAAAATATTTAGCACTGCTTTGTGCCCATATAACCCAAGCTCTCCTAGAATAATAGTATAACATCCCAGTACTGAAACTATTAGGATTCTTTCAAACTAAGTAAGACAGGAAAATTAAAAGAGCAAACAGCGGGGTACAATCTAATCAAGTATCTGGAAAGGAAGACTATTTTCGAAGTGGAACATCAGTTTTCACTGTTTAGAAGTGTGTTTGAAGTGAAATGCTGGTAACAGACACACTGCATCTCCACATCAGCCTTGCATTGCCCCCCTCCTTGCTCCTGGGATTACTGATGTTCCTTAGCCCACAGCTGTCTCAAAATGGTCACATTTTCTGCGTTGTTTCAATATCATCCTTCTTACCACATCCCCATCAACAGAGTCCCCATCTTTCTTTGCTTAGCAAATGAAGGCAATGTTTGGTCCTCACAGACCAAGGGTGCACCACTGGATGCAAAACAAGGAAGTCCTCTTTTCTGGAGCTTTTGTACCCCAAGACAACCCCTAAAAGTCCTATCATTATGGATGTGAAAGCTATTAATTTTTGAGGTTTCTGATACACAAGTAATTTCTTGATAATTGAGAAAAAAAAATCAAAAAACAACATACCTGCATTCACAGTCACAAAGGCAGCAGGTGGGTTTTTCCATTTTTTAAATAAATGTTTTAAAGTTAGTACTTTGAAAGCTTGGTCACAGAGCACAGTCCAGCATAAGAGAGTATGTGCCTGCCCTTCAGAGACCCTCCACATCTCAGCCATGATGGCACAATGCCACCACACTCACTCTTAAAGCCCTATGATGCATTTGCCACACTCACCTGGCACCACCTGTATTTGTGCACATGGGGGTCAGAGCAGTGTTAAAAAAGACCAACACAATATTTAAGTGCTTGATGTCCACTTTTTGTCACAGCACTCTGCGCAACAACCGAGGTCTAAGAAAGCACAAATATTCTCTACGGATACTTTTTTCGGCTAGATATTCTGGACAACCGGTCTTTCAAGTGAGACCTCCTGGATGGTAGAACATGGGACATTGGCCAACATTCCATGGTTAGTATAATGTGCACCTTAACATTTCCTTTCCAATGCCAACTAGGTCTTTCAAGGAAGGACTCAAGTAAGGTGGTTGTTCCAGCTCTACTTACAAAACACAGCACTTTAAGTGAGGAGTTAACTCACATGCTGAAGTTGAAATGTGTATTGAGACTCCCACGATAGCGGTTTATAAAACCAGTAGAGTTTAGAGAGCTATTCATCTCTTTGTAAAGTCTCTGGTCAGATCACTCATACCCTCAACTCAGAGCCTTCCTCAAGGAAGACTTCCATGGACTAAAATGAGAAAGATTCTAGCCTACTATGATATAAAAACATGAAGTCACATGAAGTCAAACCCAAGCCTTTACTCCGAGGTTTTGGCCCCTCAGCTGGTCTGGCTTTAAGAGAAACCATACCAAGAGGGCGTTACTAGCAGCAGCTCATTCAATTAAGAAGAACAATATAAGGATAGAGAGTGCATGTCCCAAGAATTGGGTTGGGAATTACAAGGATGCAGCCCATGTTTTCAGATAAAATCATGTCAAGATAAAAGACTCCACACCCCTGACATGGTTCAAAAATGTTCATTCCTGACTTTCCCCTTTAAAATCTCAGCTCAACACAAAGAGTCAAAGATACAAGTCTTGACTCAACTGTCAGTGCATCTGAATCTGAAACAGTTTGACTTGGTATATCCACCTGGTTTTCTCCTTCCTAATTTTCCATTACTTCATTCTTCATGTATTTTCCTTCCCATGTTTATTGCACACAAACCCTATCACTCATCCCAGGCTTGCATTTCTGTTTTCTTTCAAAACATTTCAACTTTCCCCAACTTGTTCATTTCCTGTAGCCAAACACCACCCAGGCAATTACAATTAATATACTATGGCAAATGCACAGACGTATGAAACTAATATGCTCCCTTTGGCTGAGCTGTCTCCTGAAAATAAACAAATAGCTGATAGCAGTCAGTTAAAAAAAACTGTAACAAGCGAACAAAACACCACAAACCAACAAAAAAATGCCAAACTAAAACCAACCAACCAAACACCCAGCCCCCTACCATTACCCATTGAGCCTAATAAGCAATTATGTCCCAGTATGCTATAATGACCTATCTAGTACCTCACCCCTAAAGGACAAGCATAAACCAAGGTACACTAAAGCTGAAGATTTATTTATTAATTTCTCCTTGCTCACTGTTTTGTTCAAGTGAGCACAGGAAGTTAGAAAAACAGAAAAGCACTTTGCAGACAACACCCTGAGTAACACTGTACAGGTGAGAGGCATCTGTTCATAACAAAGCACCGCCCACATGCCCAGGGCAAGGGCTGACATCAGTAGCAGTAGTTGGCACACACATCAGAGATAAAGCAAGCAAGCTGCTGAGTCCTGTTTTTCAGAACATGCAGAAGTAAGAACATGGAGAGCTACTTCCCTCAATACAGTCTCAAATAAGAGGAAGACCTGTTCTGCAGTACTGGTTTGGAGAGGAAGAGTTCAGACCAACCCCACTGCCGGCAATCTAGATGGCATTAGAACAATCCTTGGGGAAACAGAGTCCCTCCATAACTACTGAAAAAATTAAATATAAGAAAGGGGGAAACGTAGTACAGTTATAACCTCTTGCCTTTGAACACCATTTCTAAGGTGTGCTGCTATTCATTAAATTTTTCCCACTGCCTTGTCAATTGGCTCAGCTTCCACCTGGAGATGAGTCTTTGTCTTTCCAGCTCTGACCTCAGTACTGGGACAGCCAATGAAGGGTAATGGCAATTGTCATGGTGGTTTTTTTTGCATATTCATTTTCTTCCAGCTGTCGTAACTAGGAAGGAGCCATTGGCAGCCTCAAGCTGTACATCTGTTCGCATTTGTCTGCTCAGACAACACGGGATGCAATCTCCCTTTCCCCTTGTGCTGGAATCTGTTTGCTTGTACTGTTTGTCCTGAAGGGAGTCTGATTTTGGAGGCTGAAAAGTGAATCTCTGTGGATGAAACTGCCTTCCTGTATTTCAAAAAGAAAAGAAGGGGAGGGGTGAGGCCTCCGCTATCAGCGCTAAACAGTTCCCATACAGATAATGAGAGCTGAAATAAAACTAGCAGTCCATAAAGCTGTGAGGAAAAGTAGCTTGTGCAGGATTCCTCAGCTTGTACAGCAGGACTGGGAGATTCTGGAGCAGGTGGAAGCTAATTCTGACTCAAATGGGACAAATTACAGTTAATAAAAATTATCCCCTTGAACAGGGATGGATGATTATGTAAGTGAGGAATTTAAAAGCCCACTGGATCACCGTAATGGCATATCTTAAGTACACACAGAATTCCCATCATCTACACAGCCACGATAATGAAGACTTATTTAGGAAAACCATCAGAGATGGAAGTAGCAAAATACTTAACTATTTAAAAAAAAACCAAAACACAACCATGAGGTTCACACTATTAAAAAAAAATATATATCTATTAATAAAATGCTATTATTAGGTATAGTTGCAGACTCATAACAGTGAGTTTACAACAGACTGCTCAGATATTAACAAGTCTCAAAATGGCTCTGCATGACCTTTGAAACAACAGGAACACTGACAGTTGGGGAACACAATCCCAGGATTATGGGCTAGTTAGTAAGCTTTACAGAGCAGAAGATTATAATCAAGGCTTGAAAAAAAATTTAAAAAGCAGCAATAATTTCACCACTAAAATGGACACGAAATCAGCTTCTGCCTCCGTGCATCACTCTTAGGCAGTTCCAAATGAGCACTTTTTACTCACTCCCATAGTTTTACATGTAATAAAAATAGAGAAGAGGAATATATGACCTTTGAAATTGATCTCAAGGGGCCTTTTTTTTTCTTTTTCCCTCCTCTTTAAACCAAGCCAGTCTAACTCTACATAGTTTCAACAGGACAGAAAGAGCAGCAGAAAGATGAAAAGGCTCATTACTTAGAAGAGGTTCACACCTCTTCATTCATTTTACTCTATAACTAGCAACCCAAAGAAAAAAATACTGCTATCCACCTTTAAAATGTGCTTCTTTACATGATCCTGCATTAAGACAGAAGGGTGACAGAAGGGAGTCGGAGGAAAATGTGGGCCCACTGATGAATGAGATAGGGGACCTCATTACACAGGACATGGAAAAGGCTAAAATGATAAAATGACCAGCTGGGTAGATGAGGGGAGAACAGTGGATATCACCTGCCTGGTCTTCAGAAAGGCCTTTTCGACACTGCCTTCCATAACATCTGCCAGGGATAGAGAAATGGCACTATGTTCATGGGTATAAACCAGTGATTTCACAAAGTTTGACTGAAAAAGTGAGAATGGCTTAACGAGATTTGATGGCAAAGTACACTTGATTATTTACTGCATAGACAGCAGGGTCAGACAACAATGTCAGGGAGACCCTCCTGTTGAGTCAGGAGATTCAGAAAGACATCTCTTGCATTCCAAACTCCTGCTTAGAGGGGAGTTTAGGTGAGGATGGCTCCAGGATGGATCTGTCACAGCAAGGAACCTCTCAACCTTGAGGTATGATCTTGAGAGGTGCCCCTACTCCAGGAGAGATCCTGGCACACTTCCTGCTGCTGTGCACGAGAGATCAATGTGTCCTGGGCTGTCCACTATTTATGTAATAAAATAATTAACTCAGAGTTGTATTTTCACAGAGACCACAAAACATACTTTCTTTTAAATGTGACTTGAGTCACACCTTGACCAGCACTGTGGTTAGGTGGGCATGTTGCTTCAACTATCCCTTGGCTATTGTGTTATTTATCTGGCCTGAATTCACTGAGTCAGATGCAGCCACCACAAACAATGCATCCATTGCGACTGACACTTGAGCAGAGTTAAAGAAAAAAAACCTCAGCTTGGTCAAGAGCTGGCAAGGGGAAGTACACTGTCAGAAGATCCTCACAGACACACTGCTGATGTGCAGGCTGGACAAGCAGAGAGGTGCACAGGAAACTGGCTGAATGGCTGGGCCCAGAGGATGATGATCAGCAGCACAGTCAGAGGTGACCTGTGATGTACCACAGGGATCAGTACAGACTCCAGCCCTTCTTCACAAAGGACTTGGATGATGGGCAGAGGATATCCTCAGCAAGTTTGCAGATGACACCAGACTGGCAGGAGTGTCTGACATGTTTAAGGGTTGTGCTGCCATCCAGAGAGACATCAACAGGTGGGAGAACTGGACTTCACAGGAGCCTCATGAAGTTCGACAAGGGAAAGTGCAAGGCCCTACACCAGAGACAACTCCAGGCACCAGTACATGCTGAGGGCTGCCCAGCTGGAAAGCAGCTGGGCAGGAAAGGACCTGGGTTGTCCTGGTGGAAATTAAGTTGACCATGAGCCACAACGATGACGGGCTAGAGCATCTCTCCTGTGAGGAAAGGCTGAGAGTTCTGACTGTTCTGCCTGAAGGGGGAATCTCATTGATGCACAGAAATATCTGAAGGGAGGGTGCAGAGGATGGAGCCAGGATCCTTTCAGTGGTGCCCAGTGGCAGGACCAGAGGCAATGGGCACAAAGTGAAACACGGGAGGTTCCCTCTGAGTATCAGGAAACACTTCTTCTCTGTGAGTGTCCAAGCCCTGGCACAGGCTGTCCAGGGAGACTGCAGAATCTCCATCCTTGTTGAAACTAAAAATCTACCTGGCCACGGTCTGGGACCTTTATGTCCCTGTGTGACCAAGGGGTTAAAACCAGGTGACTTCCAGAGGTCCTTGTCAGCCTCAACTAGTCCGTAATTCTATGATACACTCCTCAACTCTTATTAGAATAGAACCCATACAAGACAAAATATGCTACATTTAATTAAAAGCCCACTTATTCTGAGCAGTGGTTTCAATTCTCCTTCTAGTATTGCTTTCTATACACTCATTACTTCCAGTTACTATTTTAAGTCTTATGGCAAGGACTTCTAAAAAATATATAGTTTCAGAGGAACTGGTATAGAGAAACACACACAAAAGTTTCACAAGTGGTCTAGACAAAAAATACCAAGAGGACTTATGAAAATCTTTGATAATGTAGAGAAGAAAAAAAACCACCACAAACTAGTAAGCTCCAACTGAAAACAGAACAGATAAACAGGCTACCACAACTTGTCCTAAAACAGTGACTACCAGCCTCTGCTACAAGTTGGCTGGATACAGGCTGTTCTGACATCTTAGTCCTGGATCAGGCCATTGAAATTCAAAATTATTTACACTATAGGCTTACATATACACACATATGAATAGACTTTTATTAGTTACTCATACTTAAAGAAAATATGATCCTAAGTTGGCCCACTAGAGTAATATATGAATGGGAAAAGGTGACTGGAGCCCTCAGAATTAAGCAGGAAGATTATTAATGCAACAGTATACCCAAGCTTCAATTCTCTGAATTTCACCTTCATTTAAAGGAAAGACAAACACAAAGACACACTTTTGAAACTTCTATCTGACTGGGTTTAAAGTTCAATACTTTAGTCATCCCTACCCAGGGCTTCAATTTTCTTCTACAGAAATACAAAAAATTTACATTTGGGTATCTCAACTATCATGTTCAGGACTTACATGATCACACCTACAGACTCACACAAAACTGTAAGAGCTACAGAGAAGGTTAACATCACTTTTCTCAAATTATACCCGACTGAAAAGGAGGAAGAGTTTCTAAATATACAATGAGTAACCAGATGAACATCTTCACCGTCTACCATCTGAAATAAAAAATGGTGTGCCTTTATCAAAAGCAACAAAAAAGAGGAAGATGCTCCATCCTTTAAGTCAACATTTATAACACGATGTTGCTGTCTTTCACTGACATTCCTGTATGTGTATAAAAAAGTCCTACAATATGTATGCTGCCACAGCCTACCATACAGTATTCTTCAATTCCAATATTGCATAGGTCTTCTGCAACAATAACTGTTAGAGCTGCTATTTCTCTGAGACAGCAGTATTTTAATTTCAAATTAAGGAGTTATGGCAGTCTTCCAAGATTACCAAAAGACAGAGAACCAGATAAGCAGTTAAAACCATGTTGTTAAAAAAGTAACTTGGAGAAACAAAGAGACCACATCATGTTGTCTCTCCTCTATCAAATACACACTGAGTGTATCAAATACACTACTGACTATCTTCTGAGAGAGATCAGATGCAAAATGCCTCTGGACTACTGTCACTGCCAGCTTCCAATTTCCACCATTTGACTGTGCAGGATGAGAGGTTACCATTAACAATATCTAAGTTGCTTCTCAAGTGCAGGCTGATCCCTGCGAACAGCCACTGAAGCAAGAGACTTCTGTATCATAGAAATAAAAAAGCTTGAAGTGTATGAAGTTCAAACCTATTGCCATTAACTGCTTTGATTTAAAATACTTCATGTCTTTATCTGAACACAGGACAGTTTTTAGCAGTCTCCTCCCCTCAATGGTTATAAGAGAATACTATAAGCTGTAATTTGGAAAATGAGATATACAAAACTAAACAGTTGAATAACTAAATAAGGTGTTATTTTGAAAGCATAGACAAGTTCAAACATTAATCACTTCAGATAAACAATGTTGGAATGATTTTACCCTTTTGATTAAAACTTCCTTACATCAGATGTTTCCATGAACTGTCCAGAACTGCCAGATAAGATAGTTGCCCTTGCCTACACAAACAGTGCTTACACAAGACATCAAACAAGACCGACAGTTACAACAATGAACAAATTATTTTATTTTTCTTGCCAGATAAGAACATCCCATTGAAAATAAAGAATAAAAAATATAAACTGCTGTAACATTCTGAATGCTTGAATCTCATGCTATAGCAGATGGAGAAATTCTGGTATAGCAACATCACAGTAATCCCTGTGCACATGGGTGCACAGAAACTTTGAAAAAATATTTATACCCATAACAGTGCCATGTACAAAAATGTCATTCCATAAAGGCCAAACAGAAAATTTAAACATCTTTGTTTTTCTCAAACCAAGGGTAACGTAAAATTGAAAACTGTTTTCAGTCAATTACCTCCACTTAAATTATATGAGATCTTCTTACACCAAAGAACTCAAGTTCAGCATAATAAAGTGTGGAAGAAGCAGTATACAATTATATATATGTATAAACAATATACTGAACATGTGGGGCATGTTTTCCTTAATATATAATTGTTGTAGTAACCATATGAAAGTTGTATTTTTCCAACACAAAATATCCTGTTTCTTCAGTCAATGTTCTGACCTTTTCTTCCTATAAAGCGCATGCCTGTATTATTCATCTAAGCATACATGCACCACAAAAGATATGCAAAACAAATTGATAAACTTTAGTGTCGAATGTCTAATGATGTAATAATAAAAATAATTCTCAAAGTCCAAATGACTTGCTGAATTAAAATTGCATTGGAGTCACTTAAATGAATAAAATAGTTGGGAGTTGTGAGCCACAAAATTCACTATTCCGCAGCAGTATCTCTGATGAATCCTGATGGTTATCAGACTACTGGTAAAGCATGGCATTTTCAAAAAAGGAATTTGTAAAAAATACATTTATACTATATGTCTTCATATAAAAAAGGCATTAAGAAATATAATGAACCCTACCATTTTAGGACTACACCTTCCCTAACAAATAGTTTTTATCACTTCACTGTTACATACAGTTTCACTATTACATTCAGTTTCCTACACAAAAGTATATTTTCTTGTCCCTGATGTATATTACAAATGCAGTGACAACAAACTGTTTTATTATCACCACTCATTCTTGCAGCTTACACAAACAGCACCAATTTCACCCCTCAAAAAAAGGTTTATCAGTTACACAGTAGCACTTCCTTACAGGAAATATAAACCCAAAACACAGTAACCAAATGTGTCTTTCCAAAAATATATCAGAATATATGGCTCAGATTTAAGGGATGAATTACCAGGAGTATTGCATAGTACAGGAATATGAATACAGACACCTTTTGATTGTTTGTCACCTTCTGACTCCACGAACAAATTAAACAGGTGCTAATGAAAGTAACACAACTAAATTTACTGGTAAAAAAACAACAAGAAATTGTACAGTTCTTTCTGGCACAGTGCAAAGTACACATTAAAAAACTGAACACATATGTACAGTGTGTATGTATTTTTTTTATAGCTATACCATGTATTTCCCTGACACATACACATGTACATATAAAAAATATGAACATACATATCCATGCCAAACTGAGGAAAAAGAATGGAATGTTTAAAAGGTGGATGCATTGTTCCAGTGAAATCAGTTCGTCCCAGAAATGGCTGTTTATACAGCCAATATGCTGTTCCATGAAACAGAAATATTTATTGCCTGCATAAATTGACAATATACTATATACTTGTCCTCATAACTTCCAAAGGACTGGTAATCACACTTTATAAAAGCTTGTATTTGTATTAAGCCCTCTCTTTCATAACCCTTCCTCTCTTCTGGAAGACCAGACAGTATTCACTATAGAGATGAGATCTTCTATTTTAACTTTTTCTTGCAATATAAAAGTTTACAGCCACCCTTGTAAAACTTTTTAACACCTGATGTTGGTTTATTTTATTATTTCCCTTTGGGATTCAGCTGTTTTGGTTCCGAATACGAACACAATGGCTGAAGCCTGTAACAAAGAACACACTTCACAGGATTCGGAGAGTGCTGTTACCTGACCTGCCCACAGCCAGCACGATCAACTGACCTTCCCAGCCAACTTTCTGAAACAGTTCACAAAAATACTAGAATGTAATACAAATCTCTCCCCCACTTTATCCTGAACGTCTTCTTACATTTTGAGAACACTTTCAAAAAATAAAAACTATTTATATGGGCAAACCAGTTTCAAATAAAGGCGATGGCTGTGAACCTGAGAGCTCAGTGTAATGCAAACACATATACTTCTGGTATCGCCACTCTCTAATACTTTCCTTGTTTAAGTCGTTCAATGTGGTAGCACAACTTTAGAGCAGGCCCCAGCTTCAGTCCCATATATTTCATTATCATATCACTCCTGAGTAAGAGTAGTGCCTTCCCATCAATTTCCTGCAGAAGGAAGAGAATAAGCACAACATATAACTTTTAACAAATTGCATGGTAAAACTATGAAGTGCATTATATGTCTTTATACTGTAGTAAAAAAATACCTACTATATATAAAACGATAGCTTATATTTACAGATGGTCACTGAAATTTATTTTAGTATTTCTTAATGAATGATTAAGGCATTTAAGATGTTAAAGAAAGAAAAATACAGTAAATAATAGAAACTGACCAAACAGCCCTCAAAATTAGGTACCTGGAAAGAAAAAAGTGAATGGGTCAAGGGAAAAAAAAAAATAGAGCTGCAAAGGAAGGTCTGTGCAGTTAGAGATTAAATGATCCAAGCACTGAGGCCTTGCACTGAACCTTGAACACAGCTGTAGGAGGATTTTGGCATGTGCATGCAAACAGTCACAAAGAGGAAGGGATTATAGACCATCTAAATCTGTGAAATAAGACAGATCTATGTCCAGGTCGAACCAGAGAGATTGTTAGGATCAAGACCAAGGACAACTTAGTCAGATTTTAACTGCCTGACTGAGAAGCTGCTGAAATATGACAGTCTGAAGCTCTTAGTACCATTACATACTGTAGACAGGCAATTAGTTCCATAAAACACCATAAAGAGAACCACTCTGTCTTATTTTTTTAAACATAAACCTGACAAAACAAGTGACGTTTACTGTTGTTATATAACTAAGAATAAAACATAGGACAGGAATCTCTATTAAAAGTTATTTTGAGTTTTCCTTCCAATCCAGATTACTTGGAGATTTAACTGTTAGTGGTGCAGAACATAAGTGAAATAGTACTAAAGAGAAAGCCAATCTCTTTTTGGAGAGTCATATATACAATGAAATAACAAAGCAGCTTTATGCTAGCAGCCTGCCGTAGAAAAGCACAACGAGAAGGAATAAGGAAGGTCAAAACCAGCACAAACCAACACTGTTTCTACCTTTAAAGATAACATCTAGTCAGATCTTATGGAATCCTGCACACTGTTTTTCCAAATAGATGAATTCAACATCTCAGTTGATTCTCTGAATTTTAGTACTAATGACCAACTGTTCTAGTTAGCAAGGGATAACAGCATCTCTACTTTGGGACATTAAACCTCTAAAACAGCGGGGGGCAAATCCCCTGTACTGGATGTGAGTATGCCATGTTCTCAAGAGGTACTAGGGATGACAAGTGTACCAGGGGTGTTGGTCATTAGAACTTGGGTACTTTCGGTACTGACATCATTCCATAAATACTGGAAAGCAGTGGCTATTTACTTTAGTCTAACAAGACTGGAATACAGAGAAAATATACTGCAGGAGGAGTTTCAAGAGGAAAAATAATTTTCAGCGTCCCTCTAATATACAAGTAGAGTCTATTCTACCTTCAATTGCAAACAGAGCGATAGACATGAAAGTTATATTTTTAGAGATTAATGTGACACACAATCTGCTACAACAGAATGGATATGCATCATACATGTCTCCTGAAGAGTTCTGCATGTGGAGCCAGTGCTTGTGGATCAGCTTCTTTCACAAAATGCACAACTTCCTCTATTGACCAGGTGGAAGGATCCTTATTCAATATTCTTGAAGGTTCCCTTTTTAGTGAATTCAAGTCCGGTCCAGTTGTGGAACTTGCAGCTTTTAATACAAAATATTGTGAAAGGAAGAAGTATCATTTGTCTGTACAGGGATAACAAATTTCATTTTACACAAGGCACTTCAATCTTAACTTCTGGTTTTTATTACGTATTCTTTGCAATATATAAAAATGAAAGATGCTTTATTTTCCCTGTAATTATACTGAACTGTTCGTTTTCTCTTTAAATGCCTTCTATAACTACAAGTATTTACAGCAGCCCAAACATTAGCACTGTGACATACCTAGGGGGATTAGTTTGACTTCTACTTGGTTACTGGGTCCCAAGATGCTATTGACTGGGAATATGGAAAAGTCAATTTAAGTTGTGCAGACAGAAGGAAACCCTATTCCTGTATATTAAGCACCATGGCAATAGCTGATAAGGTGCTCAGGAAGTGAGATGCATTTAGGCTCTGTCTGGTCTGGCTTGCTGCAGAGTCTGTAACAGCAGCAAGAGGAACATGCAGCAGACAAGACCCACCCCAGCTTGCACTGCACTATTAGTTCTAACAGGCTTAAATTCTGCATTTGCAATTACATTAGCAAGCCTGACATGCTTGGCAAGAGCACATTTCACTCCATATGCAAGGTCTCCCATGGCAAAGAACTTCTTAATTCATAACTTTGTATGTCAGTAAAAGCAGTTATATATTTTGCAAGGTTCTGTATAATCGCATACCTTCAATCCGCCTCTGCATTCGATTCCTACTAACTTCATAGTAACTGCTGCTCCCAGCAGAGCTCAAGGACAGCCTGCGCAGGACTGGGGCTGAATTTGAGGTAGGAGTTGCTGGCTGATGGGAACTTCTGTAATATGCAGCACTTCCTGCAGAACGATACTCTGCGGAATTCCGGCAGGTTGGGCTCGACGGATTTACAGAATTAAGTGCAGAATCCAGAGAGTCCTCAGAAAATCGGTGTTCTTTGGAAGTGCTGTTTTCCTCTATAGGCAAAGTTTCTGCTACACAAAAAGCAAGTATCAATATGTTCAAGGTGATGGACGTTATACCTTTGTTACTTAAGACCTTGCTATGTACTCTTGAAGATACTGACAGACTGCAAGCCTGTTAACAAATCTCCTGTGAGGCAATCACTGTGGCTGAAAGTTTGCCCTTTGTCCTCAAGTAACCACTGGGCTCTTACTGTATTTTTTTAAAACACTTTTTGTAGCAAAAGTTTTAATATGTCAAGTTTGAGACAGTATTCCACAAATCATTTCAGTTGTATTTATTGAATACTGTGAACAACAGGGAAGTGACAAAGTAAAATTATTTTATAAAATTGTCTGACGTTAATATTGATACATCAAGTCATTTTAGTCAAGATTTTTCATTGTTCAGTTAACATATTCTTAAAAAGCTAACCATTAATATTGAGTAACATTTCTTCAGCAAGACATTTTTCATACAAAACTCATGTTAACTAACAATTGTGTCATTTGTTCTAAACAGCAGAGGGAGTCACTAACTTCATAAACAAAACAAGTGGACAACTATCATCCATGGATGCCAAAAGGTCCAGACAGAGGGGCCATTGTTAAAAAGGGACCTTGTTACAGGCAAAGCCACAGAAGGCTGTGAGAGCCCTGTACAGCACACAAATGTAACGTGCTGTATCTAACACACAGACAGTTCTTTGCACAGGGCAGGGTCTCTGGGTCTGTAAGCGTGGACTCTGGAAAGCTAAAAGTATGTGTAAATTACTGAACACATAGATCAAGTGAAAAAACAAATACATCAGGTCTCATGGAGGAAGTATAACAATATTCTAGTTCTTACACCTTATCAGCTAAATTCTACTCTGCAAAAGACAACATCCACTCAGAAGATGGGTACATTTTTAGAGCCTGTCAATACTGTTTCTAAGCCAGATGAGCAGAGTTCAGCTGGTCCTTTTCTTTGAGACATGAGACAGGAACCACATTTGCTTGATTACTCAAAATTTCACTCCTGTTCAACCCAATTCAGGCCTGTTTGGGAGATGCATGCTATGTGAGGGGTAAAAAAAATAAAATCTCAAATCAACAAGAACACTACTCCATTCTCTAGCAATCATACACACTCCTCTCTGTTTGCATCAAGCCAAGCAACAGCATGAGAATGAAGTTGGAAGCATGATGTACAAATCTGTATGAAACAAATGCTACTTTGGCAGGAGAGTTAAGAGCTGGAAAAATATAGCTAACAGGTTCACGGAAGTGTAAGCCCCACACTACCATCTTGAATATTACTCTAGTGAAGTTATAAAACATATGCCAGTGAAGCAGCATATTCTTCGTAATAAGAACTTATATATTCTGCAAAACAAGTTCCTGAAATAAACTTTTTACTATCCTTCTTAATGAAAACTTTCAAGAATTTCTTGGGCATAGCCCCAGTTAAAAATACAGGAGAAGTATTTTCCTTAAAANAAAAAAAAAAAAAAAAAAAAAAAAAAAAAAAAAAAAAAAAACCAAAAAACAAAAAACAGTGAGCTTCTCAAGCATTCCTTCAATTTGGTTCATGACATCTCAGGTTCTCTGTTGAATCCTGTTTAAAAGTGGAGTGCACTGAAGAACTGTTAAATGCATTTTCGTCTTCGGAAAACATAATCCTGAGAGGGAATAAAGGCACTCAGGGAGCCAGCTCCCTGCGCAGTGAATTCAGTAAGGCAACGTCACAGAATCATACAACAGAATCATTTTGGTTGGAAAAGACCATTAAGATCATTGAGTCCAATCATTAACCTAGCACCACCATGTACACCACTAAACCATGTCCCTGCATGCCACTTATCTTTTAAATACCTCTAGGGACGGTGAATCAACCCTGGGCAGCCTGTTCCAATGCTTGATAACCCTTTCGGTGAAGAAATTTTCCTAATATTCAGTCTTAACTTCTCCATGTGCAATTTGCAGCGATTTCCTTTCATCCTATAGCTTGTTACCTGGGAGAAGACAGCAATTCCTCACTCCTTACAACCTCCTTTCACATACTTGCAGAAAGTGATGAGATGGAAGTGACTCAATAAGCAGTTCCACCAGCTCCCTCCATGCTCTTGGGTAGACCCCATGTAACTCCACAGGCTTGTGCATGTCTTAAGTTGTGTATCAGGTCACTGACCTGAGGCCAATTTCCCCTTGGATTACAGACTCATTGAATTATTTAGGTTGAAATCTGCTCCCTGTCTGTGTCTTCCAGCTCAGGAGGCTGGGTACACGGAGAACAACTGCTCTTAGTATAAAAGACCATGGCAAAGCAGACATGAAGTACTTCAGCCTTTTCCTCAACCTTTGTCACTCTGTTTCCCTCCACATCCAACAAAGGCTGAGGATTTCCTTTAGCCTTCATCTGAGTGATGAGAAAAATGAGAAAAAAATTTTCTATTCTTTTATGGCAGTAGCCAGATCAAGTTTTATTTGGGCTTTGCTCCTTCTAATTTTCTCCCTGAATAACCTCACGGCATCTCTGTAATCCTTCTGATTTTTCTACCTCTTCTTCCAAAGGTCATAAACTCTCCTTTTCTTCCTTGAGTTCCAGCCAAAGCTCTATGTTCAGCCAGGCCAGTCTTCTTCCCTGCCAGCTTTAGACAGCCTGCTCCTGCACCTTTAAGATTTCCTTTCTTGAAGAATGGCCAGCCTTCCTGGACTCCTTATCTGCAAGATGGTGTAACATTTTTTTACTAAATTTGATGGCTGTGAAATAAAGAAGCTTTTATGTACATGACTCCTTCTCTTTCATATAAATAATTCTAAAATAGTTACTGGAAAACTTTTTAGTTTGTTAAATTTTAATCACAAAAGCAAAGAAGCTCTTAAGATTTTCAAAGAAAACAAGAAAATTAACTCATTTATATATCTCAGAAGTAGCTGCAGCAATTTATAAAAATTAAAACCAAAAGCTGTAATTCCATAGAATTTCAGAGATCTTAAGAGATGTAGTCAGTGATGTGCACTATAAAATTAAAATTTAGCCAACCAAGGGAAAAATTAGAGCTATAGAAAATGAAACCACTAGGAGAAATCTCAGCCCAAAGCCAAATGGCAGAGGTGATACTTTAAATAATTACAGCAAAGCTATAGAAAGCCTGAGGTTTATCTGACTGAACTTGTAGATTCAGATTTATGAAGATCTGAAAGATTAGATGAAATAATGGAGACAATACTCCCCAGGAGAGAGTTTCAACTAGAGTATTCAAGGATATATCAGCCAACTCCATGTAACATATTAACAAAGAGCATTTTTGCAGTTTTCATGGTAAACAGGCAGGAATCCAAACACGGGAATTTTTTTGAAAAATAACTGTTTTTCATAATCTTTGTCAAGATTTCTGAAGACAAATATTTTTAAAATTGACTGTATTATAAAATAATTTAACTTTATGTATTTCAATTATATCTCAGATTTCTCTCTGCTATTTTATATCCTAAAGTAAACAATTGTAAATAGATTTGTGAAAGATCAATTGCTTTTTTTACCCAAGATTCCAGCATTTGAGTTTATCTTACTGTAAATTCTAAACTCATATACAGAAGGTGGGAAAGCTGGCATATTTCCCATCATTTTTCAGGGAAGTTGTTCAGCAGTTATAGTGTCCAACCCACTTTCTCTTCCATCCATTTAATTTCTCTACAAACAAATTGCAGGGAAGTCAGCATCTAGCAAATGGAGCTTCACATCTCCTACCTCGACTTTTCAAGCAGTTACGAATAACAGTGCCATGGAAGGAGATGGGAGGTTCCACTGCAGAATGCCTGATCTCTGCATAGATTAATAAGGCCAATAAGAGGTCTCGCATTTCAAATGTAAGGATGACAGCGGACTTTAAGCATTGAAGGCCTTAGCAGGAATTTGATGTTTTGTTTTCTTGAAGTTCTTCTGGGAATTAGGAGCCAGTTGTTCTGTCACATACATAACAAAATGATGTAATTGGACACAGCAGTAAGAATACTCTGTTTTCAGGGGAAGGGAGTCCCCACTCCCTCCTCCTTTATCTTTCATGACTTAAAGAAGAAATTGTTAGTGAGCAAGAAAGGCAGCAAAATCTGCAAAACATATCCATGAGCAGATCAGAAGGAAAATGAGCTGTTTGAAGACTGTTTCCCACAATTACTCTGTTTTGCCTTCAAATGATGTTTCAAAACAACTATTTTAAGACAACTGTGTCTCAATGGAACAAGAACTTTTTGGGGGCAGATCTTTCTTGCTAACCAAACCATGACTGACCGCTACAAAATTGCCTCCAGATTTTCAGCAGAGGACACTGCCCTAATGAGAAACACACAACACTAGAGAACACTCTGCCTCTTGAAATCCACAGAATACAAATTCAAACCCTTGAAACCACGGAAAAACACTTAATTATTTTCTATCCAAGTAACTGCACTTTACAATGAAGTGCCAGTCTTAAAACGTAGTTTGAAGACTTCCTCTGTAAAAGAGATCCATTAGCACACGACTAAGAAGCAGTATGTGCACTCATGTTTACTTTGAGAAAGATTTCTAACAAGATAATGCAGATTTCCTTAAACATTTGTTGTGCTCCAATTGAAACGAGTTCATTTGAGTGTAATTACGGGCTCCACACTTACTAAGTTACCTACAAGAAATATCTGACTTAGGTGTACAATGTATCTCTGGAATTAAGCCAGTGCCTTTTTTGGAAAGACACAGAAACAGATAATCAATGAAGAACTGTGTATAGTAACAGCTGCAGGAAATACAAAGATGTGAATACGCTACATATTTACAAAATAAAATGTACCATTTAAAATAAGCTATCATTGAGAACCTTTTGATTTTATATCCTTTTCTGCTTTAACTCTAGCCTTATGACATTTTAATCTGCACAGAAGAAATCAGTCTGCCCACACTCATGCTGACAGATGCAAAATCACTCCAGGATCACATAGGAAAAGGGGGGAAAATATGGGAAAAAAAAAAAAAAACAAACACAAAAAAACCTAATCCCTGGCCATGGCTGCCTTCGATTCACCCCTCCCCTGTGTTCACCCAAGTCCACAGTGAGTCACTTCAGAGAAGTATAAAGTGCAAGGCTCTTCACCAGAATGTTCTCTGTGCTTTTGCTCACTGGTTCAGCTCACTAACCAGCTGGGGAGAGCAAGTAGGGGATGGGCTACAACTCAATGCAGGGACAAGGAGGCAAGGAAAGCAGAAGCAGCATGACTTTCACAGGCAGCTGGACTCTGCTGCATTGTATCATCAAACGGCACCCTTACTTAATGACTCCAGTCTTGAGTTAAGAGTTGCTTCCAATTTATCTCCTAATCCATTTCAAGGCAATTGGTTTTCTGCACAGTAGCCATACACAAAGCAGGAGGCTTCATTTGTCACCTATGTGCCGGAGCCCCTTCACAGAAAGTACTGTGGGTCTAGGAAAAGCACTGCTGGAACTTGCAGTAGATCTTCCCTAAGTGCAAAATCTGTGCCAGTGATCAATAATTAACATACTTTCACCCTGACCTGTCAAAGGCTAGAGACAAACCAGACACATATGTTGTACTCAGTTCTTTTTGACTGGAAATACTGAAACCATAAATAATCCTCATATATAATCCCGACATAATGTAATTACCTTCAGATGGATGAGCATCATTTCTGGGAAGTTTAGGAGAAAGAGGAGCAGTATAAGGTGGAGAGTCCTGAGAGTATCGTTTAGCACTCCTGTTTTCAGGTATTTCTTCTTTGGCTGTGAAGAGGAAAGTGCATTATTCCAGCATACAGCTGCTCACTGACAAAGTCCAGGGACAAAAGCAAAGACAGACATCAGCCATTCACCAGGTTACAATTCAGTTTCCTGTGTCACACAGCCTCAGTCATTTCAAAAGAAGCCTTCAAAGCTCAATTACCTTGACCCTCTCTACTTTTCTGAGAAGTGTTTAATTACTTTCATAGAACAGACAGGATTATAAACATAATTTATCCACTGGAAAGAGAAAAAACCCTGTATATTCTAAAGCAGCACCCAGAAAACAGGCTCAGCTATCAGATAGCTGTAAGGAAGCTTCACTCCCAATACTTAACTTCAAAAATTGCCTTGACAACAAGGCTATGTATCTCAGCTATGACTACTGGTGACTCTCAACCTGGCATTTGTAATACCAGCTCCTGAAAACAACCTGTTGGAAGATCCCGGGCAAGTCATTTCATTTCCCCTTCACTCTGCATTCCTGGTGCAGCAAAGATATTGCACTCATGTAAAATTTCACAAGCATCAAGCTGCAAAACTGACCTTTTCTACTATAAGACTAGACTGTATATAGTAGAATGCACAATTTTCGGAGCCACGCCTAAGAAAAGTGAATAAAGAAGAAAGAAAGGACCTTTTACTTGCTTTGGAAGGGTTAGACTGAATTTGCTTTCAGGGCAAGTCCCTTCTCATAGTCAGCACGTATCTGTTAGTAAGTTTATTTTATGATCCAAACATAAATTTAAAAAATAAAATGTGTAGTTTTGAGCTTGTCTTTTTAGTGGTATCATAGTGGTAAAGTACATATGTTTTCTGGCTTGCCTACAAGGAGGAGTCTGCCGAACAAAATTATTTATGCACATGTGGTTTGAGCTATCCCTTACTGTCAAAGCACTACCACAGTGGAACCAATTCACTAAGAACTGAAGTGCATTAATTTCACACAATTCACATCACAGAAAGACAGACTAGAAACTTCCATTTCATAAAGTCATCGCATTTCTCAAAACTATCAGCACTTGAAAGTAGCAAGTGATTAACAGTACCTGGCTTGTTCCTATCATACTCCGTGGGATTATGTGCACATCCCATGTAAGGGCTGAAAGGCTGGCTACTGAAGAGATTATCACACTGCAAGCTGTGGCAGAGCTTCTCCAAGAAGCGCAGGACAAATGATGCACTGTTTACAGAAGGAAGATTGATGGCATGCTTTTCCCCATCAAAGGAAGCTGTGAAAAAGAAGATTATGTCAAACACCCCCAAGCATCATGAAGTATAGTAAAATGCCATCATTAACTTTAAGGAGAAGACATCCACATTTGATTTAAACCACACAGGACAGAGTAATAAACAATCATTCTGATAGCTTAAAAAATTCACATCCAGAGTATGGATTTTACCTTCCATTGGATCCATGTCAGTTTAAATTTGCTCTGTAGGAACTTATTTCAATAAAATAATCTGGGATTCACTACAGTATAACAAAACTTGCAACTACTCCCTCACCACCAAAACCTTGTGTAATTTCTGTGGCTTGCTTATAAAACAGCAAGCTTTCCACCACCTATTTGTAGAAGATAACACGCAAAAGACCTTTTAAATCATTTGCTAAAAAAAAGCCCAATTTATTTTTAAAGAAGGAATGAAACAATTTTTTCTCAGTTTCTAACTGAACAGAGCATACTTGTTGTAATGTGCTGGCATCCATTACCATTGAAGTTCTGACTACATAAACATTTGCCATTTATCACTAGAGAAATCTATCCTGCTGTCAGCACTCCAGTGGTCAAGCTCCCACTGATTTCAACAGGAGCTAGGTAGCAGAGATGCCACAACAGCCACAAAAGGATCTGCAGTCCTTTAAACTGAGCAATTACAAAGAGCACAGACATGCATCTATGTCTTTTTCTTGTTGACTTCCTTCCTTGCCCCCCCAAACACTGTGGCAGCTGATGGTATTTTTCTTTTTTGTGCAAATCAGTAAGGTTTTGAAAAGACCCAACACTACCAATACACAGATAAATAATTACCATTACATCAGCTTAAACTTTCAGTTACTTCTGATTACAGAGACTTTACAACAAAGCAAGAAATAACTTGTAACTTAAGGGCTGAAAAGAAGTGGCATAAACACCAGGTTTATGCATCAATTTGTCTTCTTGGTTTTCAGCCTGTCATGCAGTTTTCTGTTGTTAACATAAGTTTCCAAATGGTAAGCAGAGCTTTAAAGGATCACATTTTGTTGGTAGCAGATGCATTTAAA